>CAUYPK010154490.1:0-74785 GCA_963574355.1 Loris lydekkerianus | reverse complement strand
TTAGAATGGGTACAGGCAAAACTTACTAAATGCAGAATACAAATGCCTACATACAGTAAATAAAAAATGCCATGAAGGCAATGCTGAACAGTTTGATGAGAATACTTCAGATTGTATATGAAATCAGTACATTGTACCCCTGGATTGCACTAATGTACACAGCTATGATTTAACAATAAAAATAAATAAATTAAAAAAAAAAAAAGAAATGTTACAGGAAGTTCTTCAGGCAGAACTATGTTGCAAGATGAAAATTTGATTTTGCTTTTACTTTCTCTTTTTTTTTTTTGAGACAGAGTCTCACGTTGTTGCCCTTGGTAGAGTGCCATAGCATCACACAGCTCACAGCAACCTCCAACTCCTGGGCTTAGGTGATTCTCTTGCCTCAGCCTCCCGAGCAGCTGGGACTACAGGCACCTGCCACAACGCCCAGCTATTTTAAACTGGGCTCAGGAGTTTGACCTGGGCTGGGTTTGAACCCACCACCCTCAGTATTTGGGGCTGGTGCCCTACCCACTGAGCCACAGGCACCGCCCTGGTTTTGCTTTTAAAAATGAGAGTAAGAAATGGTAAAACTGAGAATAAATATAAAGGACATTTTTATTGTAATAACTTTAAAGATCACTGGCTATGTAAATCAAAAATAGTAGAATATACTTTGAGGTTTATAAAATATGTGTTAGTATATTGCATGGCAACAGGAACACAGAGGATAAGAGAGAACATGGAAATATACTTTTTTAACATTCTTACGCTGTATTTGAAGTGGTATAATATTCTTTCAAGGCAGACTGTGATAAATAAAGATGTATATTGTATAAACTAGAGAAACCACTATATAAAATAGATGTAAAACATAAGCCAATAGTAAGGATATACTAGAGCTATAAAAGTACTAAACATATCCAAAAGAAGGCAGGAAAGGGGGAAAAAAATAACAAAAACAAATGAGACAAATGGAAAGTAACCAGCAAGAAGATAAATTTAAAACAACCATACCAATAACCATATTAAATTTAAGGGTCCAAATATCTCAGCTGAAATATAGATATTGTCAAATTGGCATAATTTCAATAAGAAATCCACTTTAAATATAAAGACATAGGCTAAAAATAAGAGGATGGGGAAAGATAACACTGCACAAAATCTAAACAAAATTCACTTTCCTGCTATGTTAACATCAGATACGAAACAAGCCTTCTTAGACTTGTGAACAAGAATGATTACCAGGGATAAACAGGATCATAACATAATAATTAAGTAGACAATTCACCAATAAGACATAACAATCCTAAACATGCATGTGCCAAACAACATAACTTCCAAATATATCAAATAAAAGTTCGTAAGAGGGAAAGTAGAATAGACAAATCCATAATTCTCCTTAAAGGCATTTTCACTTCCCTCTCAGTAATTGATAGAACAGGACACAGAATAGTAGTTAAGGATATGGATGACCCTAAAACACTATCAACCAACTTAACCAATTGAACTTTATAGACTCTCCCTCCAGCAAGAGCAGAATACACATTATTTTCAAATGTACATGAAACATTCACCAAAACCCCAAATTATGTTTCATAATCAAATACAGAAAATTTAAAAGAATTCAATTCATATTAAAGATGTTCTCTACATACAAAATATATAATCTAACCAATGAAAGTAAGCTGAAAATCAACAATAGGGAAAGAAAAGCTTTAAAATCTTTAAATTTGGGACAATAAACAAATAATTGTGGAAGTAAAGAAAGAAAAAGAGCATGAAAGAGAGAGAAAAAGGAAGAAAGGGAGAGAGGGATAGAAAGGAAAGACAAAAAAGGGAGGCCAAGAAAAAGTGTGCGAGAGCAGGAAGGAAGCAGAGAGAGGAGGAGGAAACGGTAGCCTTAATCTGAAATCATTCCTTCCCAGTAAGGGACCCAGGTAGATTTTTGGTCTCAGATGAGAAAAGAACTTAAGTTGGTCAAAGAAAAGCCAGGAAGAGACAATGGTGATGGATAAAACTGGGTCACCAGAATTGTTATCTGGTAAGGATTCTGTCCCAATACTGCAGAATTAGCCAACCCTAGCACTTCACCCATTGATCCCATTCCTTCTCATAGATTAAGTCATAGGAACCCATTACTCCTTATGGGACAAGATATCATCAGAAATTGTCCCCACTTGAAAGTAAAAGATGACCAACATCCTATCCAATTAGCCCACCTCTGTTTCTGGCCAGCATGTTAGACAGCTTCTTGGGAGCTCAGATTCACCTTGTGCTGACAGCTGTCCACCTCAAATACACGCCACTTCTGCTTCCCCAGGACCTCACATGAGTGTCCAACCTCCAGCCTGCAGACCACATGCTGATTTTATAAGGATAGTTTTTGTTTAGCTGTGGTATCGAATGTCAAATATCAGGTAAAGTATGCACTGACCTTTTTTTTTTTCTTTTTTTGGCTGATCAGTTTTCATTAGAGTTTGTGTATTTACTGAGTGGCCCAGGACAATTCTTATTCTTCCAACAACATGTGGCAGAAAAGAAAAAAGATTGGACACCCCTGTAACATTGCAGGACCTTTGAAGGCCCAGCACCAGAGCACCAAGATGGCAGGGATGTCAGCACCCCAGGGGCCACACAGTCAACAGGGTAGCTGGGGCCCTGTGGATAAGTGCCTCTCCTCCTGCTGGGACCTTCTCTGCTTCTTAGAGTTCTCAGCAAAATCAAGCCCTGTGCTCACCCCAACACGCTCTCAGTTTGTTTCTTTCTACTTCCCTCTCTCATCCTGCCTGCTCCTCCCCATCCACCTCTTGAGATCACCTCCTAGAAAACTACCTGCAATTGAGTTCCTAGTCTCAGGCTCTAGTTTTGGAGGGAAACTCAAACCAAGACAGATTCTGATATTGAAGGCTCATGACCTCAGAATTGTCCGGCTATTAATGCAGAAAGAGCCATTCCTGTTGCCTCCAAGCACCACTGGAGAACAGCCGCACACACCGGGGAGAATTGCTCCTCCTGGTCTGTCTGAAGAGATGAACCCACCACTAATTCCAGGAGAGGGAAGAGGCCGGGCAAAGGCTGCTCTCACAGGTTTACTGCTTTTGCATTTTTTCCACTGACTTGAATGCCAGAGGAGCAAGAGCATGGGGTCAGGCAGCCAACTGTCCCTGAGTTATCTAATTCCCAGGCCTCTGTCAGATACCTATAAATACTCACACACAGTGCAGTGCCTAAAAAGGGAAATGGAATCGTGACAAATTTATGACATGTTTTGGACCTGGACTGTCCTCAGCTAATCTTTCTATGCTTTGAAGGGGGGAGAGTCAAGGCTGTGTGCCACAAAACCTAATGAGGCTGTTGACTGAATGCAGGCGAGGAGCATGACAAGCTCAACCTTGGAGCGATTCCCTCAGCAGCCTGGCCAGCCAAGGTCCCCTCGCCTCCCCAAGCACCCTGACCTCTGCAGTGAGTCACCTCACCTCCCTCCAGCTTGGCCATCAATCCATCATGGGGAAAAAGACAGCCCTCTCCCTTGTAGGAGCAAAACATCCTCAAAACACTGAATTTAGCACTGTGCAGAGACTCCTGGAGGGATTCCCAAGGACACTGCCAGTGGAACAACATAGGGCTCCTCAGGGCTCTGTCCTGAAGCCTTAAGAGTGAGCCATGCCTGCACCTAACCCACTGCTCCTCCAGCCCAGGTTAAGCTCTACTGGGAGCCTCCCATGTGCCAATGGGGCTTGAAGCAGCACACAGATGAGATTTTAATCAAACAGGTGAAATGATAACCAATAGCCCAGCCAGACTACTCTGTGAGGCTTTTACAAAACACGGCTTCCTATTTAGCGTCCCCTTATACAGTTCCTGGGACACCAGAGGGAAGAAGTGTAATAAGTGCTACAGTTGTGCCTGTGTACCCAGTTTCCAGGTGAACGAGATACCAAGAGATGTACCAACCAGTGAAGATGCTAACAAGGGTCCCAAGTGTGCTCCTCTGTGACGGAAGAGAGGCTCCCGGGCAGTCCCCAGCCAAGGAGCTGCCTCCTTCCTGAAGGCCAGCCTGAACCTGCTTCTGTGTCTTTGGCTGTCAGTGCCCAGGCTGGCCTGAGGGCATCTGGGGAGAAACTCACTCAGCACACATCTGTTTGCTAAGGCTGTGGGGCCACACCTGACCCCAGCCATGACATTAGCTTAAAAGCCATCCATTTTTTAAAATACCTGAAGCTGAATCTCAGAGAGAGACGCTCTGATTAAAGATAGGATGATATGTAGACCTTTCCTTCCCCAGCCTTCAAGCTAACCCCAAGAATGTTTAGATATACAGTAGAGTCTCCATAGCTGACCATCTCCCTACACTGACCACCTCCCTACACTGACCTAATTTTCATAGACTGGCCATGCACATGTATCCAATGGAAGTTCCTTATGTTAACCAGTTGGTTACCAGCCCTTGGGTGGTCAACTCATAGACATTCTACGGCATTTGTCTGAGCTTTTCCAGTCATAAAAGATTTCCCAATGTCAAGATTCTTCTCTTAGCACATTGCCATGCTGAGGTGAGTGAAAGATGGCAGCAATTTCTTCAACATTCCTCCCATCAGGAGGGTGAGTGTGAGCCTTAAATCTGCGCTGGCCTTCATGACTTGCCTAACCCAAAGAAAGTGGCAATAATGATGTTGTGATGATTCTGAGGCTCTGTCCTAAGAGGCCTTGCGGGGCCTGGCCAGCAGCCCCCTCACGAGCTGAGAGGAGTAGATGAGGCCTCTTGGACATCCAGCTTCCCCGGAGAGCCCCCAACAACTGCAGCCCCAGCTGCCAACAAGCTACAACTACACAAGACACCTGGAGCAAAACCCTCCCAGATAAGTCCTCCCAGCCAGCCTATAGAAGCACAAGAAGAAATAAAATTATTGCCTTAAGCCGCTAATTTTCAGTGTCATTTTTACTCAGGAAATAGATAACAAGAGCACATGGGCAGGAGAGCTTGGTGAGAACCAAATACCCTGCCCAAATCAAGGGACCGGCTTCCTCATGGCTCTTCATTTCTCCTGGAAATCTGGAGAATCCTGGAGAGACCCCTCACTTCCAGACTCCTCAGAAGGCTACAACTAGACATTGTAGTCAGGAGGGGCCATGCAGACTCTCAAACTCAAGTGCTTCATTGTACAAAGAACCTGAAGCTAAAAGAGATAAGGGAATTCTGGGGGTAGAGCTGAATTCTCAGCTCCCAGTCTCACGCTCCTGCCAGGGTGCAATGCTCCTCCCACCTCTCCGGAGGTGCAGCTCAGATTCTGCCAAATGTGACTCCTCTCCTGGCAGCTACCCTGAGCACCACGGCAATGCTGCCTAGCATGTGGCCTCAGAATTAATCTTCTCCCCATAAGTTCACTCATTGCCTAGAAGGGTAGGCCGCCAAAGGATGTCCCTTCAATTATTCATTACATATACATTTGGGGGGGGGGGTTCTTGAGACAGAAGTCTCACTCTGTGGCCCTGGTGGAGTGCTGTGGCATCTTAGTTCAACCTCCAACTCTTGGTCTCAAGCAATCTTCCTGACAGCCTCCTGAGTAGCTGGCACTATAGGTGCCCACCCCAATGTCTAGCTAGTTTTAGAGATGGGGTCTCACTCTTACTCGGGCTGGTCTCAAACTCCTGAGCTCAAGCAATCCACCCACCTCAGCCTCCCTGAGCACTAAGATTCCAGGCATGAGCCACCGTGCCCGCCTTCTTTTTTTTAATAAGCCTTTTGCTTACCTTACACTTTTTTTCAGTGTCAACTGTGTGTCAGGAAATGAGTTAGATACGGATATATGGGACAAAAGCATGAATAAAATAGTCACTTTCCTGAAGGTATCAGCTTGGTCAGGTCACAGAATGATCTGCTAAGTGCCATGAGATGACACTGTCACAGCACAACCTACGAAGTGCTGTGTGGAAGCATCAGTGGGCCACTTTGGGGAGAGCAAAGCAAGGCTTCCCAGAGTGGTATTACTTGAGCAGCCTTTGAAGAAGAAGCAGGGATTGGAAAAGGAGGAAGCAGAAGGAGGGAAAGAGAAGGCAACGGGTTAGAGAGGTCAAGGAAGAAAGCGGGCTCAGGCCTTCAGGGGTTCTGGATGTCAGATGGGTTATGATCACGGTGGAGTGAGATGGGAATGGGAGACCGAGGTTGGCAAGGAAGGGTGCACACGTCAGGAGTGCAGGGTGCACACATTTGGGAGTTTATCTTGTGGGATAAATCAGACATTGTGTACCAGGAACAGGAGAAATCGGTTACACACAGTGACTTGACAGTGGAGAGAGTAAAACACACCAAAATTCCAGTGGCATACAACAATAAACATTTAATTTTTCATTCTCACATCTGCATTTGGGCTACATATGGCTAACCTGGGCTGAGATCAGCTGGGATTGGCTCTAGAATAAATTGTGTCCAAGTCTGCTCCCTGTGTCTCCCTTCTTCCTTGGACCAGAGGCCTCCCAGGCACTTTCCTCTTGTGGTGATGGCAGCAGTTCAGGAGGGAAGGGTCAGTGTAAAAGCATGTTTCAAGTCTCTGCTCATGTCACACTTGTGAACGTTCACATCTTCCAAAGCAAGCCAGGTGATCAAGCCCCAAGTCAAACACCATCACCTGAGAGGCCATGGCAAGAGGATGGATGAGTGATTCTGTTACAGTGAAGGGAAAAATTGGGACCAAATAATTGAACCAACTGCAAGCCAGAAACAGCAGGAAGAAAGGAGGCTTGTGAGGAAGCTCACAGCAAAAAGCCAGACAGGAGCAGATGAGAGTTACTTACACAGCCACGGCAGAAGGACAGACAACAGGAAGTAGAACCCACCTGAGTAGAAAAGAAGGCAGGTGATCAGGGGGCTGAGGTCAGGAATCAAGCAAAGCTCAGGCTTGGGATGTGGTTCATCCAGTTCTGGATGAAATCTGTCTGATCTTAAGGTCAGGCAAGGAAAGTTAAGGAGCTAAAAATTCATTTGAGGGCCTAAGGGAGGGAGCTGGGCTAGAGGCAGCTATGCAAACGCTTGGTCTTCCCTGTACAACATGGTAATAAGTAGCCACATGTGACTATTAAAATTGCTTAAAATTCAACAAAATTTAAAATTCAGTTCTCTGATTGCATTAGCCATATGCCCAGTGGCCACCATGTTGGACAGCATGGATAGAGGGCAATTCTATGATCACAGAAAGTTCTATTGGACAATTCCAAAGAGTGACTGAGCCAAGAGTAGTTAAGATGCAAGAGAACATGACTGAGTCAGCTATTGGGGAAGTGGTGAGATGTGAGTCAAAAGGATAACACATTGGGTTTGGCTAGTGGGAATAGCTAAAGCAGGTTGTTAGGACTCGTTTGGGGAACCAAGCTCCTTTTCCCTACAGGGACAGCATGAGTTACAGACCGGCATCTGCTCCTTGCTCATCCTCCAATATAGAGAGGTCTAGTCTCTAACAATCATGTGAAATTCCCACTCTGCAGAGAGCTTGACCAGCAACTGAACTAAGTGTGGTACTGCACACCCACCCACTCAACGATGGGAGAGCAAGTCCACAGGAAAACAAAGCCAGGGCTCTTCCCTCAAAGGGCTTGCCATGTGACTAAAAAGGCAGCAAAAAAACAAGAAAATGTGAGTGATAGCTGGGATAAGCAACCATGACATCGCGAGCAAAATCTCGTCTCCTCCAGCTACCCTAACCCCTTCAGTAAATCCCCAAAAGCCTGTGGGTCTCCCATGTATGTCACAGGGATACCCTCCGGAAGAAAAGAGTCTCCGCTACAGATTTTTCCTGAGTGATTCTTCTCTGATTTCAGCTTCTGTTGAGATGGCTGGCAGGACCCATGAGTTGAGAACTTAATCCCTTCAAACAGCCCTACATGCGACACCACTGTGATCTTTCCTTCCTTCCGAAATACAAGCAAGTGTCTTAAAACAACACAAACATACTCTCTGTCAGGTAGAAGTCTAAAATCAGTATGTCAGCAGAGCCGCAATACTTTGGGGTCTTCAGTGTAGAATGCGTTTCCTGGTCTTTTTCAGCTTCTAGGGGCTGTCTTCATTCCTGGGCTGATGGCCCCTTCCTCATATCACTCCAACCTCTTGCTTATCTCCAAATAGTACCCTGCCTCTCTCTCATGAGAACCCTTGTGATTATATCAAGCCCATTCAGATAACCTAGGGTAATCTCCTTATCTCAAGATCGCTAACTTAGTCACATTTGCAAAGTCCCTTTTGCCGTATATAGTAATATAGTCATAGGTTCCAGAGATTAAGACAGGGAATCTTTGGAGGGGTCATTGTTCAGCCAAGTAAAACATTACAGTGGTGAACGCATGATACCGTGCGTTTGACAAAACGCACAGAACTTTATGGAACAAAGAGTGAACTTTAATGTGTGCAATTTTAAAAGAAATTATACAGGATATCAGGAGATCCCAGGGTGGAAGGGCTTGGAGGGAAAAGGTGTTCACCTAAATATCTTTAGAAATAAAAAGTGAACCAGAGTCCTTGGAGAAATGACTGATTCTAGGACTGGAACAAGCAATATACACATTAAACCTGGAGCATCCTACACTGCCAAGAAACAAGGAAGTGTCCCCAAACAAACAAAAAAAACCCGCAATGATAAGTTTATTGTCAAATGAAATTAAGACACAACCAAAAAATCTCCCAATGGCCAAAGCTACAATTTGAGCAATAAAATAAATCAGTATGGAATTATAGATGAAAGTATAAAACGAGTAGCCCTGACTCACACTAATATAAATTAATGTTTAAGTAAATTAAAACAGGAGAGAAGTGACAAATCCCTGGGCAGAAGAATTCCCAGTGATGTACATAGACACTTCACCCCCAGGAGATGGAGCGAAACTCCCCATTCATTAAATGGTGCTGCAAGTGGCGACTTTCAAAGAGAGGAAGGGGAGTGACTGGGGAGAGCAACTTCACATCAAAGAGACCTGACAAACATCACCTCCACCAGGGGATGGAGGTTCCATTCACAGCAACAGAGGATTTCCATAGTGCAGATGCTTGATTTGATGTAAGGAGAGTATCTTCCTCCCAAGAACGTATCACCCCTCCAGGCATGAGGAGAGATAATCAGACAGATCCTATTGGGGGGGGGGGGTGTACACACCTATTGTTGGTGTGTACAAAATACACACCAACACTCCTCAAATCCATCAAGGTCATCAAAAACGAAGAAAGGCCAGGTGCGGTGGCTCACGCCTGTAATGCCAGCACTTGGGAGGCCAAGGAGGGTGGATTGCCTGAGCTCACAGGTTTGAGACCAGCCTGAGCCAGAGTGAGACCTTGTCTCTAAAAATAGCCAGGCATTGTGGCAGCCTGTAGTCCCAGCTACTTGGGAGGCCGAGGCAAGAGAATTACTTGAGCCCAAGAGTTTGAGGTTGCTGTGAGCCATGACATCATGGCACTCTACCCAGGAGCCACAAAGTGAGACTCTGTCTCCAAAAAAATCTGGAGGGGAACATGGAACGGAAAAGAGACTGTAGGTTAAGACTAAGGAATATAAATGAAGTTAAGTATTGGCTCACTGCTGTAGCAAATGTCCCACACTAACATCGCATTTTAGTAATAGGGAATGCAGAGTTTGGGGTACAGGAAACTCTGTTCTGCCTTTGCACTATCCCTGTAATTTTCAAACCATTATAAAATAAGAAGCTTATTTCTTAGTATGTCAAAAAATAATAACAGGCAGGCTTTCAAGTGCTTAGCCAGGAGAGGGTGCTGTAACAGTCCATGGGCACATGGGGGTGGGTGGGTGGGCGAGCAGCCCTGCTGGATTGGAAGAAGAAATGGCTGAGATCCAGGAAACTATCCAGAGCCCACCCTGGCTAGCTAAGTGTGTGAGGGTGACAGCCTGACCAGAGTCCATAAGAATAGTCAGGAGGTCAGGAATCGCTGGGCTTTACCAGTAACATCACACCGCCCCCAGCACTATCAAGGATCATTGCGAAGTCTCTGGGACCACGCCTCGCCTTGAATCCCAGGCCCCTACGTTAGATGGATTAAATGGACAGGAAAGTCAAGCCAGAAACAAATTATCAGGATGAACAGAAAGTCAAAAGACAAACCCCAATCATTAAAAGGCCATGGCTGTGCAAACTGAGAAACTTGATCTCAATAGATGCTCTCTAAAGAACACTGTGAGTTGAATAGCAAAAAGCCTGGGCAAAATAGCCTGAGATGTCACCTAACTCTAAAACCCTCTTTACTATGATTCTAGCTTGTACCATTCTTCTTAAATAATAGTCTTCATTCCTCTTATAAAACATGTCCGAGGCTGCTCCCAAGTGACTCAAAGAACCCTGCAAAGTGAGTTTCAGTCAAATTCATTTAGCTTTAGTGCTCAGCTCCCCAGCAGAAATCCGGGTCAGTCAATCAAAATGCAATTTGCTGAAAGCCTGCTTTTTGAACACAAGCATCAACTAACACAGGGAGAAAGAAGGGAAAAAATACGAGGCATAATGGTGGAGCCTTGCATCTATAGATCGGAGCAGCCAGACATTTGCCTAGGATAGGGTATTTTGAAGTACATATATGACATTGAGCAGTTTCTTGCTTTCCATTAACCGACGATTAGGAGGCAGAGGTTAACTGCAGGCATTTTTCCTCTCCACCAATGAAGTGCAGCGTTCAGAAAGTTCTTTATGAAGCAGTCACTGGACAGCTGTGGTTTATGGGCAGTGTCCCACACCGTCCAGCTGTGGTAATAGAGTGTGAAGCACTAATAATCTCCAGCTCAAAAACAAAAAACCCTCCAGGTAAGAGAAGGGTGCTCAGCAATGGAATGAGCTGCTTACATTGCAGGAGGAAGTGGGGAAGGAATAGGATGGTAGTTGGTTTGTGTTTTTTCTTAATTTTTCTTTGTTGACGTTTAATTTTGATTGGTTGGTTCATTAGTTTTTTTGCTGTTTGGTTTTGGTTATGTTGGGTTTTTTGTTTGTTCATTTGTTTTAGGTGGTTTGTTGTCCTTGTTGTTGTTTTGGTATTCGTCTTCTTTATCTAACCACACTGTAAGCCCCTTAAAGGATGGCCCTGTGGGTTGTATATGTGATAATCCCATCCCAAGCACAGGACCTTTACAATACCATAAACAAATGTCAGTAATGGCAGAGAGGTTCAATTCATCTGAATGTAGCTCAGGGCTGTTCAGACAAGGGCACACAACAGCAGGGTGTACAGCAGCAGGCAGTTCTTCCCTCTAATTAAGCAGTGGCTCTCAAAATTTAGCATTGTGAGAATCATCTGGAAGCCTTATGGAAACAGACTGGTGGGCCCAGTGGTGTAATGGAGCAATTCACACCAGCTCATGAACACCAGTGTGAAATTTTCAGGAATTTTGCCAGCCAGGTGTGAAACACAGCCATCATTGATATATAAATCATAAAAATTTTAAATGAGAAACTATATTTTTAAATTACAGTGAAAGCACTTCCTAGTTATCTTACTACATGTTTCTACTACCTCTGCTCTTGGGGTTATTTACATTTATTGTGTGTGTATGATGAAAACAGTACGTAAAGATGTACTGTTCTGTGTCTCTTTTCTAACTCCTTATTCAATGGCATCATGCTGTGGACATTGTGGCTTGACCTTGGTCATGACAGACGTATTCACACCACAGAAATGGGCAAATCCCATAAATCCAGGCTTGATTTATCTTTTTTTTTTATCATTTTCTTGATTGTGTAGACTTCAGAAAGTGAAGAGGAAACATTGTAACAATACAGATAAAGCTCTAGAATCTATCAGTCTATAACTACTACATTGTGAATAGCAAAAAAAGAAGTTGAGAAAACAGTGCTCCGATATTTGAAAACTGTTATCTAATTCAGCAAAGAAGTTTCTCACATCATTGATAAACCAGTGACATTCTAACGCACATCTTCATTTTGTTTCACTTTCCTCTTACTCCTTAAAATAAATAAAAATATCAGCAGTTATGTCAGAACTTCACTCGTTCATCAATTTCAACCATAAAATGTCTTTGATATAAGAGTTTGTCAGAAAACAGTGATAGGATTCTGTGAAAATCAAATTGGCCACATAAAATTTACAGTAAATAGTATTAAATGTTTTATTATTATTATTATTAATTGTAAATAGTGTGCTACGCATTCAATATTATTTGGAACATTTATAATAAGGATATATACATAAATATTTACATTTTTTGCAAACATTTGCCAACACACTGGTTGGGCCCCACACCCAGGGCTCCAGACTCAGTAGACCAGAGGCAAGGCCCAAGAATACACATTTCTAAAAATTTCCTAAGGGACGCTAGTACTGCTGTTGTGGAAACCACTCTCTGAGAATCTCTACCTTAACAGAAAAGGAGGCTTCCGGCTCAGCACCCGTAGCACAGTGGTTACAGTGCCAGCCACATACACCAAGGGAGGCAAGTTCAAACCCAGCCCCCTAAACAATCAATGACAACTGCAACAAAAACAGCAGGGCACCTGTAGTCCCAGCTACTTGGGAGGCAGAGGCAAGAGAATCACTTAAGCTCAAGAGTTTGAAGTTGCTGTGAGCTGTGATGCCACAGCACTCTACCCAGGCCGAAATAGTGAGGCTCTGTCTCAAAAAAGAAGAAAAGGAAGCTTCCACCATAGGTTTTCTATTGATGGGTAGACTGTTCACCTCACTGCACCGACTCACCACATATGTCATCAAATATTGACTTCTGTTGCAGAAGACATTACAATTTAATACAAAAAGTTTATATTTGCTTAATGATAAATCTCAAGGCAAAACCAAAACACTAACTGCATTTATCTGATTACTAGCTCATAATATGATATGAGGAGAGCTCAAAGACTCAGCCCCTACTGGTCTGCCATATCATCCAACATTCCCATTACGCGTATTCCAATCAATCCAGTAATGTTTTGCCTAAGTGCAAATATTTTTCCTGGGAGGGCAGAGATAGTAACTGAAATACTTTCCTGTACCAAACCACCTGCTCTATTCCCAGACTAAGGCCGGCACACCTTCATCCCTGCACACCTGCAGCTGCTTCTTGTAGAGGTCAATGTCTTTAGTTAATTCCTCTACTTTTTACAAACCTAAGGTTCACATTATTCACAACACTTAAGGTTAAGAGAGCATGACTCTGGGGTGCACAGCCTGGGTTAAATCCCAGCTCAGCTGTGTGACTGGGATGGTCACTTGACCTCTCTGTACCTACCTTTCCTCACAGAAACAGAGATAAAATCCAAGTTATGTGATTGTTTTGAGAATTCAGGGAGTTGATAGTATATGTAAAGGGTTAGAGCAATATCTGGCATGTGAATAAGTGCTAACTAGATCAATAACTCTTGAGACAAAATCTCACTCTGTTGCCCTGGTCAGAGTGCTGTGGCATCAGCCTAGCTCACAGCAACCCCAGATGGGTGGGCTCCAGTGATCCTCCTGCATCAGCTTCCTAAGTGGCTGAGAGGACAGACACCTGCTGCCATGACAGGCTCATT
The DNA here is from genome assembly GCA_963574355.1 of Loris lydekkerianus. Taxonomy (NCBI): domain Eukaryota; kingdom Metazoa; phylum Chordata; class Mammalia; order Primates; family Lorisidae; genus Loris; species Loris lydekkerianus. The sequence goes on along the minus strand of CAUYPK010154490.1, from coordinate 61,303 downwards.
TTTCTATATTTAGTAGAGACAGGGTCTCACTCTTGCTCAGGCTGGTCTTGAACTCCTGAGTCTAGGAATCCATCTGCTTGAGCCTCCTTAAATGCTAGGACTACAGGTGTGAGCCACAGCGCCCAGCCTATAGGACTTTTTAAGACCCAGTCTCATGGTGCTGTGTAACTGTAGTTAGATGGACTGCTTAGTGCTCTTATGTAAACTGCATGCTTGAGCCCATGGAGTGGGTTCCATCATGCCAAACCAAGGCTCTTTCAAAAAGTGCCCAAATTGGGCAGTGCCTGTGGCTCAAAGGAGTAGGGCACTGGCCCCATATGCCGGAGGTGGCAGGTTCAAACCCAGCCCTGGCCAAAAAAGTGCCAAATTGAGAAGACCTTGGCAAACATAGACAAAATTCTGGGGCTGCCACCTTAACCCCTGCAAGAAGGAGCTACAGACACAAACACCCCATCTGACCAGGGCAGGTTCATCGTACCCTCACTTTGGTTATCCTTAACATCTCACTCTTCTCCTTAGGTCTGCAAATGGTGTCACTTCAGGGGCTGCCCCCCATGGAAAGGCTGCTAGAAAAAACCAGCCCAGACGCAAGCATGGGCAGCTTCATCCTACTCGGCCTCACATCCACACCCTAAGGCCAATGTTCCAGGAGCCGATGCCAGTTGGGGGCAGAGGAAGAGACAGGACATGGTGAGGGCACCCCCAGAAAACCACAGGGGAAGTCTCGGGTCACACCTGGGCAGCAGGTAGGCTCCACGTGCCCAAGAAAAACTGAGTGTGGGAGAGAAAGGTGACAGGATGTGGGAACCGCCAGCACCGGCCTCTTGGGGTGAGGCAGTGGTTGGGTCTACCTGACACACAAACAGTCTAAATTGTTGTCTTTTCTTTCCTGCCAAGATGGTAATTCACAGATAAGCTTTGGTCCTTGATAAAGGTCTTCAGTAGCAACAACAAACAACTCCTGGGACTCCTTGGGGCTGGGACAACTGGCCTGAACCCTGGGTAAACGTCCCAGCGAGATGACCTATCAGGAAACTGTCAGTGGGGCCGCACAGGGACGCATGTGGTTCAGGCAGGCACCTGCTGCTTCTTGTGTTAAGCGGGGGTTTTGGAGCATTGATCTGTCAATATCTGAACGTCCTCAGAGCCCACCCACAGCAGGAACTCCTCCACGGGCAGTCCTCACCTTGGAGCTTTGGGGGGAGCAACAGTCAGAGAAGCAGCTCAGTGCACCCTGGACCACAGGCTGCCCGTGTCGGGCTCACCTCCACCCAGGGACCCATGGAGGATGGTTGTCACATGTCAGTTACCAGCACCCAGCTGATTTCTCACTAGCACAACTTCTCTGTCTTCCCCGAAACCAAACAAACACTGAATTCTGATGGAAATATAGAATGTCTTTTATTTTTGCAGAATTCAGGAAAGTATCCCAAAGCAATGTTGATGGGCAGACGTGGAGACATTTACTTGGCTACCTGTGTCACTAATGGCCTTTTGGAAAGAACCCCTTAGTGTTTTGAACTTCCCAGCTCTCTACCCCCAAGCTTCCTGTGCCCTCTGCACAGCCCTCCCTCTGGCCTCCTTCCTGACCTGGTGTCAGGCCCCTGGCCTTTACCAAGGACCTTTCTCCAGGGGGCAGCTGAGTCCCACCCCCACTCTCTGTGTCCTAACGGCTGCTGCTTCAGCCTTTGGCTGGACATCCACAGTGTCTTCTCAGTTATGGGACTCTGAGGATGGGGCTGTTGGGGTGGGATGGAAAGCTGGGAAGAAACCACTGTCCTTGAATTTTGGCTCCATTTCTCTCAACCTGACATGGGTTCAACTAGTATTTGCTCCTCAGTTACCAAAGACTGACATTCTTTGCCCACTCGACAACTTGTCACAGTGCTCACACGTTTACATCTACCTAGGAACACAGAAATAGCAGTCACCTTGCTCCCCAGCCTGCTTTCCATTGCAAAGTCCCTTCACGTGAACATGAAGTCCTTGGGCCGTGTGTGTTTAACGGCACCACCGCAGACAGGTGCTTTCTCCTCTCCCCGATTTTTCCCTGCCAGGCAGCCAGAGGTTTCAGTCCAATCCAATGTACATTCCATCTGGCAATTTGAGCCCATGTGACCCTCAGAGATATAGATAAACATAGCCCCAAATTTCACCACCTGGGACTCCAACATATTACCTGTGATCTGTCCCCATGTCATCATGGCCCCCTCCCTACCCCACCTTCTCCAACTCTTCCTTCCTTCTCGTCTCCCAGCCAAGATGACAACTTATGGCCTCCCAGCATTGACAGCCTGTGGAGCTCCCTCCCACATCAGACCAGGGTTAGTCCGCTTGACCAATAGCACGACAGAAGTAATGGTACATCACCTCTGAGATCAGGTCATAAAAGACTAAGGCTTTTGTCTTGAGAACCCGATCCCTCTCCTTTTCTCTCTCTCAGACCCCTCGCTGTGGCAGAAGTCATGTTGTGAGCAGCCCAATCAAGACCCACGGTGAGGAACTGAAGTCTCCTGCCCAATGAGCTCACGAATGAACTTGAAAACAGATCCTCCTACTCCAGTCAATCCTGTACCAACACCATCCAGCTAAGTTGCTCCCAAATTTCTAACCCTCAGAAACTGTATGAGATAAGGAAGGCATGAGATAAAATCTACTAAGTGTGGGGATAATTTGCTATGCAGCAATAGATAGCTAACGTGCTCACCTCTCCATGGAGGCATAGCACAAAACTCCAAGAAACTCAGCCACACCAGGTGTGTTTTACTAAAGATGTGTGGTGCTACAGGGGAGGAGAATTATGCACAGAAGCAATTGACGTCTTTCCTTAGCTCTCTGTCCCTGTCCTTCCTCTCAGAACTGCCACCTTCTGAAGGCCCACATTTTAGGCATGGCCTCCACACCAGGAGACACCCCCTGGACATGTGGCCCAGTCTCTCTCATCTCTGCCATGGTCACATTACCTCTGCTGTGAATGAGGTCGCTCTGTACCTACTGTGGAGTAAACCACCTATTCATTTATCACAGCACATAAATCCTTCCAAACCTCAAAGGCCCTGTTGGAACAAACACCTTTTCAATAACTGAAAACTATTCCATTGTGTATGATTATAACAGATTTTACCTAAGTAATCCATTTGGTGTTCCATTTCAATTATTTTCTGTGTGTATAAAAGACACTTCGGTGAATATCCTTGGAACTGTCTTTGAACAGGTCTTTAGTAAGCTCCTGGCGAGAAATTTCTAGACAAGGCTGGGAAACAGAGTTTTTAAGCTGCTGAAGCTTTGGGAATTCATTGCCTCTCTGAGTTCTAAAACTCGATTATACCATTTTTGTTATGATGGATAGCGCTGTCTGCACCCCCTGCCAACATTGTGTACTCTTCAAATATATTTCTGAAATGTTTACCCTCTGTCCAATGCTGTTATTTTAAAACATTAATTCTACATAGTATGTCTCAATTAAGAATGGACTCATTTTCTACCATATTTTATAACTGATTATTGCTAGTATATAGAATGGTAGATTTTTCTCCTATACAGATATTTTCATCCGTCTTTCTGAACTCTCTCATTACAGTTTTTTAGCTGATCATTTTAAGTTTTCCAAGTAGAAAATTATATAATTTGTAAATAGTAATGATATCATCTATAAATCTTCCTTTCCAGCCTATGAAAAAGTATTCCTTATCATCGGTCATTCTGCCTTGGCTAGAACACATGACCAACAATTCAATACTATTTGAATTATTGGATTATAGAAAGGGTCATGGCAATCTTATTTTTTCTTTCCTGTTCTTTAATGAGAATGTCTCCAATGTCTCTTCATTAAATGAGATGAAGTTAGTTTAAGGTCGGTGTTTTAATCAGTAATGTATCAGCTGTTTTCAGTTACAGAAGAGTAAACTCTAACTGACTTATAATAGGGGCAGAACCTGTGGTTCAAGGAGTAGGCCGCCAGCCCCATATACGGGAGGTGGCGGATTCAAGCCTGGCCTCAGCCAAAACTGCAAAACAAACCTGGCTTATAACATAAAATAGGAGTCCCACAGCAGGGTCGGGCAGGGCCTGCTGGAGCCAGCCATCTCTCTTCCGGTGCCGTGTCTAAGACTGCCTGCGTCCCACAGGGACCAGAGGCCTATGTGTGCTAATGTTTTCCTGTTCACATATCCCTGCAAGTAGCTGCTCTCCCTGGAGCAAGAAAAAATGTCTTTGTGTCACACTGGTCCAGTGGACAGTCACTTGCCCATTCCTGAACAAGTTATCACAGCCAAGAGGGTGTGTTGTGCGGATTGGCTTACGCCAATTTGAAAATAGACATAGAGCAACCCAGAACGTTAAGTGCCCCTATAATCATCTTTGTCAAATCAAGGACCCATCGTTCTCCTCCTACTTCAATTAGTTCCGTCAGACAATGTCACTGACCCTCATCAAGGGCCTCCTTAGTGTACTTTGTCTTTCTTTGCACTTTATAATACTTATAAAATACTTGTAAGACACTTATAATTGTTTCTACATTTCTGTCTTGTAGAGCTCTTTTACCAAGAAGTTTACAATGAATATCTCAAAAGTTTTAAAAGATAATCCAGCTGGGATAGGGCCTCCTGGGAACACCCTGACCACTGTGGGCCTCCAGCCATCTGAAAGCTCTATACGACTGGCCAACTGCTGGTGAAAGAACCAGACCAGCGCCATCTTAGGAGTTAAGTTTCGCTCCCCCCACCCCCCGCCATTTCACCCAGTAAGGTCACCTTCCAGGCAAGCCCAGGCATCGTGAGACAACTGGCCACCAATCAGGGACCCTTCCCCCCCACCTAATCAATCTAGAAGCACCCCCTTTGTTCCAAGCTGTGCATGCCCACCCGCTGCACGGGACCATAAAAACCCCTCTGCTCCAGAGCTCAGGGCTCCTGGCACAGATCCGTTGTAGCGGAGACCCCAGGAGTCCAAGTTTGAACTTGTAATAAAACGGCTTTTTGCTTTTGCATCAGACTCGGCTCCCTGGTGGTCTTTGTGGGGGATTTCAGGATCTGGGCACAACACTGGCTGTAAAAAGGTTAAGGTTGCTCCAGACTATGAAAACAGAAACAGCATGAGGGGCTTCTTACTCCAGTCTGTTTTAAAAGAAAAAACCTTATTTTCACCCAAGCTAAGCTTGTAGTTCCCTGAGCACTTATGGTCATTTCCAGCACTGTGCCCAGGCTCCAGCTCCTCTCAAATATCCCCACCCACAGCACTACGTGGCCTGCTTATGAACTCATCTCCCCTTTACGCTCGTATAGGACAGGGTATCTGTATCTGATTTGCATTGTGTCATGCTTAGCAAAATACTTGTGTTTGACAATGATATTTGCTGGGAATTATTTTACTCAGAAGCATTTTGAAACATCACCATCCTAGCCCCAAACTTCAAAGGTCACTGGCTGGACTAAGCATTCATTCATGAGGGATAAGTTGGTTTTGTTTTCACTTGAGTGTCTTCTTACCCTGCACTCTGCTCTCCTTAGCCCTACTGGAAATATTCACAAACAGTACCTTCTCCTAGGTCCCGGTTTTAGTGGGTCATTGTAAATTTCATCTATCAAAAATATTTCTAGAGCTCACGTCCTAGTTTTTTGGTAGACACTGCAGGGGAAGACAATCAGATTTTTCCAAAGCACCACTGGGCCAAGGTCACTTCATGTTTTGCAAATAATAAATTATAGAGTTGGAACTGGGAGCCCACACCTAAAGGCAGGACTAGGTGGAGATTGTTTAAGCTACCGACAGACATCTGCAAGTGAAGGTCACCTGTGTATCCATCACTCGGGGCCCCGAGAGGAACTATTCAGAAATAGTATTTCCCTGGCCTAGGTCCTTGTGCCTCATCTCTAAGGGTGGATGCTGAGCAAATCTGAATTGTCCTGGGAAGGATAAGCTTTAAATTTACTTCATGGTTTCCCAACATATGTATAGCTGTTATTTCAGCTATTGCAAGGGGGCCATACTGGTCACCATACTGGTCGCTTATTGCCGTGAGTGAAGGAGAAAGTGCCCTATGATGCCAACTAACACACGTGCCTATCCTTCTTCTTTGTTTCTGGGAGTCAGCTCAAGTTTGCTTACCTTGATGGAGACAAAGATAGGTGGGAAATTACACAATCATTTGATAAATCTGGGATGGCCCACTTGAGCATCTCAGATAGTAAATTAAGATCATTGTCCCAATGTATAGTAAAGCAACCATTGCCTGAAACTTCTTTTAGTACAACCCCAACCACAGGACAATTGCCTGTCCCTTATTCCTTTTGCCAACATTTAATGTGTGAGTTCTCTCAAAGGGTTCTTCAGGGTGACTCAAATTTCCACAGTCAATAGACTCTACACCGAGAACCCAGAAAGATAAGACCAGGCGACTTACCCATTTAAACCCCTGGTTGATGCCCTGTGCAGCACCAAAATCTGGCCTCTCCACTCTAAAAGCATCACTCTTTCCATGGGACATCACAACTATTATTTTAGTTTTCAAGGACCCATCAGTCACTATCAACATCTGATCAATCAAGCTGTAACCAGTGGTTTTGCCACTGACCTCCTAAAAGCCCAATATGAATTCTTTGGAGACGTCTCTGTGATTCTGCCAATTACCCATGGGCCACGTTTGCTGGCAAATGCAATAGCCATTCACTGGGGGAAATTAAACTAATGTATCATTGTATATTCACAACTATCCCTGGGACTACATGTGGTATTGTTTCCACAATATTAATTGTTCTCACCTTCTGAGAATATAAAACAGATTAAAGTTCTTCCCACTGAGTGTCTATAAAAACGATATTTGCTTAACATCCTAAAAATCTAAGTCAATTGAGCTCCAGGAAGAGACAAAATAATGTCTTTAAACAAAATTGTTTCCCATTTTAGAGCACAAAATAAGGAGCTTTGGTTAGTATGGAACCTCATCCAGGTCAGGCAGCGGTTGGCTCTATAATAAAACATGGTCCCGAATGTGGAGATGTCATTTCTATTGGAGCTGTGTCTACAGTTGGTTATCAGTGTGGTATGGCCCACCTTGAAAGAGGTGGTCACTGGGCGGCACCTGTGGCTCAGAGGAGTAGGGTGCCAGCCCCATATACCAGAGGTGGTGTGTTCAAACCCAGCCGCGGCCAAAAACACCAAAAAAAAAAAAAAAAGGAGAGAGAGAGAGATGGTCACCCTTGGAGTGGAAAGGAAAGAAGGAAGGAAGGAAGGAAGAGAGGGAGAAAGGAAAGAGGAGATACAGAGGGAGGGTGAAGGGAAGGGAAGGGAAGAATCTGGGGAGACTTTCCATTCACTGTCTGTTGCTCTCACTCTGAGGAGCTGAGACGTCAGCATGTGGGACTCAGTTATTGGGACTCAGTTATAGGGACCCAGATGCCTTTGGGCAGGTGTACAGATATTCCATTACAACCTCAGAGGACCCACAGACCTTGATGAAACTTACCTATGGACTCTCTACCTCCACACAGGATCTGACACAGCATCAGGCAGGGCTGGGAAGAATGCATCCTCTACAGAACATGTCAAGCAAGAATAAAAACTAAATGCTCTTTAATAAAAACACTGTTCCTAATAGCCTATTTAAGTTGTGGTCCCTTTCAATGTGTATTTCCATTTTTCAATTCAGAAATCTTTATGACAGTTACATTGAATGTCCATGTTTCCTCAATTATACTATTAAGGAGAAGGGCTGCATCCTATTAAGGCCAGAACATGGATGAGAAATCTCCAAGAAGAGATTTTGAGAGGATAAAATCTGGGTTATATAACCCAGCCACCCACACATGGAGGGCAGTCTTGTTGAATAATCTGGGTTTTGTTTTTCTCTTTAAGAAAAGGGTGCACATTTCTCAGTTGACTATAAAATGTCATGATATTGGTGAGGACTTTGGCAGTACCACCCTCATCATCAGAGGCTGCGAGGTCATTCTAGTAATTTCATTTTACTTTCCTGAATGACCTGCATTTTTTACAAGAAGATCTGTCTCTTCTTCTGGATCTTACTCCTCAGAAAACCTGTTTCTCAACTTGGACCATCTTCTGGGTAGCAGCCACCTGAGTCAGGTAACTTCACCTCTTGGAACTGAGAATTGGGACTGAGTCACTTAGGAGCTTCTCAAGGAGAAGAATCTCCCTGCAGCTGTCCTCAGGGTAGGTCCACAGTGTGGTGCTGGGGATCCAAAATGACAGAAGCAGATGTGGCAGGTATTCTGTGGACCCTCCCACCAGAAAGGAATGGGAGGGGGTTAGACTTAGAAGTATTTGGCAAAAGAAAGACCTAGCCTCAGATTCATCCGAGCATGGAAGAAGTCATCATAAGAACATACACACACAGGCTCTGAGCTTCAAACAAGAAGGGCAGTGTCTTGATCAGAACTGCTCAGAGAGTCAGCAAGGGAGATTTGAGAATGAGCCCAGGAAGGTAAGAGGAACTTGGGAACCCCTCATGGAGGCAGAAGAGGAGACATGCAGGGTCCAGGAACCAGGAACCATCAGGAATCATGATAGATGGAAGCACATGGCCATCTAATCAGAGCAAGGGGAATGGGGTCGGGTCTCAAAGCCAGACCATCCCCTAGACGAGGTCCTCCTTAGCAACACTCCTATTTCCATAAGAGTTCAAGTCCATATGGTAAACATCAGCCCTACTTGACCTATGGACTAAGTCAGATATTATCAGCAAGATCAGAAAGCAGCATAGTGTGCTCCTCGGGTATCTCTGAGATTCATTGGGTCAGAAAATGCCTTGATGTCACTGAGTCTGCCCCTCCAGCAGGACCCAAATGTTATTTTGAGTTTTGAAGCAATTTCTAATAAAGGAAGTCTTTGCTTGACTCATCTTCCTAGATGTAGGGTAAATATTTACAGAGTCCCAGTAGTCAAGGGCTCTGTGAGTCCTTATAAAATACTTATTCTTAGAACATATAATATCCTTTCCTTTATTTCTGGCATAAATGGATAACTTGAATGATATTTGACACACATGCAACTTGATTGGCTTCTGTTCTACAAGTGACTTAACTTCCAGAGGCTTTGGGGATAGCCAGAAAGAACAGGTGAGCTCAACGAGATGACCCTGAAAACATTTTGTCTTCCTGTGGGCATTTCTCTCGTGTTGAAGTTTGAAAATCCTGGCTGTGTACTGTTTGCATTGAGTGTCCTCCAAGCCAACCTCAGAGGGAACTTCAGTCTCCACTCCCACAAAACTCCCCTGAGCCTTGACAGGATTGTCAGCTTCTAAAGGAAACCTGATATGTGTGCATCTTCAGCAAATGTGTACTCTCTACATTGATCTGATTCTTTACAGCAGTTAATTTCCAACTGGTGGCAGCTATAATTGGATTCATGATGATAGTTCTTTTTCTCCTAATCTTGTTTGCAAAAGATATGCTTAGTGTTATGAAAAACATTCAACTGTGCTTCCTAACCTGTGACCGAAGGTAGGAATTTAATGTGAGAACCATTTATCTCTTTGTTCCTTTGATTTCTTGGTAAGTGGGTGGCTTCAGTTTTTATCTGTTTCAAATAGAATTTCACCAAGTGCTCATAGCACCAATAGGGACATAAGCATTTATAAGAAAAAGCAAAGGAAACCATAAATAAATGAGATGAAGGAAGTTAATATAAGGAATATCCGTTTGAGAGGGGGATTTGGAAGGTTTTGAACTTTGTGCTTAGTATTTTACTTTTTTTTTTTTTTCCCTAATCTTGCTCCATGTAGAAACTTTTTAAAATACAGAAAAGTGGGCAGGAGGGGGAGGAAACACAGAGGGAAAGAAATTTCTCATAGTTCTACCACCTAGAACCACTATAGCTTGTTTTGTTCTATTTCTTTCCCATTATTATTCTACGCATTTTGTTTTTTTTTTAATTTATTGTTAAATCATAGCTGTGTACATTAGTGCAATCGCCTGTACCCATTCTAAGATGTATTTTGAACGCAGTCGAGATTAAACTGTATGTAGCATTCCCAGGACTGTAATAAGCAGTGTTCTATGTCATTAAAAGTATAACGTAAACATTACGGTAGAACCTTCACAGTGGTCACCTCCATGCTTTGACCACATCCTTAAATTGACCTCATTTCCATAGATCGGGACGTGCACCACAGGTACCTGCCAGTAGAGAGGGCCTAGGTCCTTATGTTGACCACCTCTGTGTGTTGGCCAGTCTATTACCATCCCCTGAGGGGTCAACTTACAGAGGTTCTGCTGTGTTCTTAGCAGTCACATATTTTACTACTTGAATGCTCCTGATTTCTATATCCATTCATGAAAGCCATCTTTAGGTATTTGGCCATAAATCTGGGCTATCCCTAGGATTATATCTTTAAGGAAGGTTTTTAAGAGGAAATTTACAGGGATGTTTTTGAGCCCCTGACACATAAGGTGAAACTACTGAGCCACTTGCTTTGGAAACAGGCAAATGAAGAAAGAGGCGGAGGGATCTTGAATCTAACAGCTCTGAGCTCTGCTCAGTTGTCTGTTATCTGTCTACATGGTGGGACAGAACCTCACTGTCCATCTACTGTAGTTGGGATATCTGTTCCCCAAACCTGATGTTGAAATTTGATCCCCAGGGTTGGAGATGGAGCCTAAGAGGAAGTGTTTGGATCATGGAGTGGAAACCCCACACCTTCCTCAGCAGAGATGGGGGTGAGAAGTGCTAGTTCCCATAAGAGTTGTTTGTTTAAAAGAGCCCAGCCAGGAGATATAAACAGACCTTCTCTGAAGAAGACAGATGAATGTCCAACAAACACATGAAAAATGCTCATCATCCCTAATTATCAGAGAAATCCAAATCAAAACCACCCTAACATATCACCTAACCTCAGTGAAAATAGCCCACATCACAAAGTCCCGAAACTATAGATGCTGGTGAGGGTATGAAAAAAAGGAAACACATTTACACTACTGGTGAGACTGCAAACTAATACAGCCTCTTTGGAAAGACATATGGAGAATCCTCAAAGAGCTAAAAGAAGACCTTCTATTTGATCCCACAATCCCATTACAGGGTATCTACCCAGAAGAAAAAAAATAATTTTATCATAAGGACATAGGCACCAGAATGTTTATCACAGCTCAATTCACAATTGCCAAGTTATGGAATCAACCCAAGTGCCTATCAACACATGAATGGATTAATAAACTGGGGGATATGTATACCAGAGAATACTATTCAGCCATAAAAAGATGGAGACTTTACGCATTTTGTATTAACCTGGATAGAGTTGGAGAACATTCTCCTTAGTAAAGTATCACAAGAAAGGACGCAATACTAACATGAAATCAGTAGGTGAACAACTACACCCCCACCCAAGAGAAAAACACAACTAAACTCAAGTGGAAGGGAGGGGGGAGATGGACGGGGATTGGTGAGCTCTCACCTAACATGCACAATGTTAGGGTACATGGCACACCTCCTGGGGGAGGGGCACAACTGCAGCTTGGATCCCACCTAATAAACGCAACAGTGTAATCTAATCATCTGTATCCTTATAGTAATCTGAAAATAAAAGAGCCCAGCACCTGCCTCCTCTCTGCCTCTCTTGCTCCCTCTCTCACTCTGTGACTGCTACACACCTCAGCTGCCCTTCACCTTCTGCTGCGAGTGGAAGCAGCCTGAGGCCCTCACCAGAAGCAGACACTGACGCGGCACTTCCTGAACAGCCTGCAGAACCATGAGCCAAATAAACCTCTTCTCTCCCTAAATTACCTATCCTCAGGTATTCCTTAGTAGCAACACAAGATGATCAAGGTCACCATCTACGCAAGTGAATCAGTGTGACACAGAAATCACTTGATAAACAGAAGTTATAATTACACTTCCCTATATTTTCCAAGTTTCATAGAGAGATGTTATACTAAGAGGAATGATTGTGGGCTTTTCGACTTACACAACAATATGGCTGCTGTCTGCTGCATCTCGAGCAGTAGTTGGAGAATCACCACTGTTCACCTTTGTACAAGACAGTTTATACAATGCACAAAATGCCCTCCACAGTAGTATTTCCTTACCTAAACCTCTTCACAACTGTTGCTGCTAAGCAACTTAGATATGATCATCCCATGAAAAGACTGAGGTTCACCAAAAAGTAAGTATCTCACTGAGGAAACGGATCAGAAAGCCTTGTGGTATGCCAGAGTCTACAGGGGCTGCCTTCACTCATCTTCACCTCCTTTACCTTAATCTTCCTGTTCTCATCTATATGAAATGTACATGCTGCTATGGAAACAGGGCCTGGGTAGTTACCAATATAGTTCCAAGCTGAAGAACAAGTGAATCTCTGCTTAATGTCCCCTTGAACATTGCCTGGTGAGGGACCAGCTGTGTCCCCCAGACTCTTTTCTTGGAGCTTGTATACAAAGTAGGTGGGCTTCTTTTATAGTACATTGCTCTCTCCCCTGAAGGAGAAGTGTTTGTTGGAATTAGGAAAATGCTTTCCAGATTTAGGGTATCCCAGGGGAGGGGCAATGGCTTGTCACTGTCCATTTTCCATGGGAACCCCCGACTGATGAGGAAGTGTTTCACCTTAGGTATCTTTCTGATGGGAAACATCATCATACATAAGATGCATACAGTTTTCTCAACTTCTTCAGAGATAAGAAAAGTCCTTACATGTTGGTCCTCATAGCAATTTGGGGAGGTTGGTACTGTTATTATCCTCATCCTCATCCACAGAGAGGAAACTGAGGTGCTGTGTGGCAGGAACTAGCTAAATACCCACCAACTGTGTGTCCCCTCCCTGAGTACTCCAGAAGACTACGTTTCCCAGATTCCCTTGCAGCTAAGATGGGGCCATATACTTGGGGCAAACTGGATTGTGGGCATAAGTGATGTAACTCATTTAAAGCCTTACCCATACGATTGCCCATGTGATCCTATTTCTTCACTTATAGGGCAGCCAAGTGAAGAGAATTTAGTAAAGGATTCCAAGGAAGCCCTTGAAGATAGAAGAGCTCCAACGTAAAAGTAAACTAAGAAACTGGATCCCTGAGTTATGATGTGTAAGAGAGGCACCTTACGGGTGGCACCTGTGGCTCAAAGGAGTAGGGCCCCTGGCCCCATATGCCAGAGGTGGCAGGTTCAAACCCAACCCTGGTCAAAAACTGCAAAAAAAAAAAAAGAAAGACAGATAAAAGGAGAGACACCTTACCCTCATTGTCCTAGGAATGAGAAATGAACGTCACACTGTGAAGTTGGAAGATGTGAAGATTGGCTTGCTCTTGTAACATTGCCTCGGCTAGCTAAAGTAACACATGTTTCACGATCACTTATGAGTGACACACAGGTTGTACCATTCTGCTATAAGTCATGCTGCTTAGCCATTGAATAGTATCAGGAAATTCTGTCTCCAATTGCTTTTCAGCTCATCTCTGCTTCATGGTGGAGTGGCCTGAATGCTGGAGGCTGGGCTCATCAGAAGCTCTCTCCCTCACAGATGAAGGCTGATACTAGCTATTAGCATGGACTTCAACAAACATGCTCAGAGGACCAGGGGAAGAAGTATTACTCCATAATGTAGCCTTCAAAGTCACATACTATCACTCCCAATATCGTTTCAAAGCCCACCCAACTTGAAGAGAAAGAGCCGTAAATCCCACCTCTCAATAGGATGAAGTATCCGGCATGGGAAATGGGAGATCTCAGCGTAAAAATACAATTTCACACATGAGACCTGTGTACAATGGTAAGAAATAGCCTGGAACAAAGGGACTGTCTCGTCCTCCTCCCTTTTTGTTTTTTACAAACAAAAAGTTTGTGTACAAATCTAGAATTTTCCAGAAATTTCTAGAATAAGACACAGTTGACAAAAATTTCCTCCAAGGAATGAGACTAGAAATCCAAAATGGAAGAAAGGTTTACTTTTTTATTGCATACCTTTTTTCTATTTGAATTGTTTACAATATGCTTGTGTTATTTTCATAACACTAAATAGAATTTTAAAGTGATGAATGGGGATATTCTGAGTTGATTATACACATTTTCCTTTTTTTCTCTGTTGAAATCATTACATTTTTGGAGGACAACCAAATGATGTCAATGAGGAAAAAGGGAATTTTTCAATTTTCAATTAAGCATCCAATTTTCATTTTGTACTCACTAGATGACAATTTGGCAAAATCGGCATCATATTTGCACATGCAAAAAAGAAAAAAAATTCCCAATTTCTCTACACCATTGGTTACCCATCAGAGCTGTACGTGGAATCATCCAGTTAGCTCCATTAAAAACAAGATGCTAGGTCACTCTCCTTACCTACTAAAGCACAAACTCTGAGGCTGACACCAAGAATCTGTGACTTAAAGCTCTCCCACATGATTCTGATAAAATCAGCTGAGCCCTGGGTTTTTAAACTTGGCTTCGGAAATAAAACAATCAACGCCTTCTGCCACCATGAAGACCCACATGGTCTTCAGCCCTGCTACTCCAGGTTTGGCTCACAGACCAGCAACATCAGTGTCACCAGAGAGCTTGTTAGCGATACAGAATCTCAGGCCCCATCCCAGTGTAGAATCTACACTTTTAAAAGATTCTCTGGTGATTGCTGGGCATATACAAATTTAAAAGCACTGATCTGAGGAATGCAATCCCAAGAGCAGGGAACAAAACCAACACAAAACCCCATCTTGATGAAGCTTATTTTCACTTGGGGGAAATAAACAATAAATAATAATAATACATATATTATTTATTTATTTAAATATAATATACAGAACAAATGATTTTGGAAAGCAACCAGTAACCAGTGGATTGTTTGCTTTAAGTTTTTTAAAAGAGCATGTCAGATGTTCGTAAGTGCCAAGGAAGAGGAGAAGGAATGTGAGGGTTAAGTTTGCATCTTTAGACAGGGGACAGGAAAGACCCCCTTGAAAAGATAGACTTTTGAATAATGGCCTAAAGGACAGCGAGGGAAAATCTTGCAGAATATCCTGTAAAGAATATTCCCACTAGAGGGAACAGCCAGTGCCAAGGAACTTCCAGGCAGTATGGTCCAGGGAAAGGGACAGAGAATGGGACAATTTAACTGGGATAAATTGCCTGAGCCCTGGCTGGCAATGGAAAGACTGTCTTCTGCTCAGAGTGTGACACCAAGCCCACGTGGCCTCTTTCAACAGCAAGATGACCTAAAGTATGTTCCCAAAGAATTTCTCTGGCTGCTGATTTGAAAATCCACTGTGGAGGCAGCAGTAGAGACAGGGAACCCAGTCACAAAACTGTTGCAATAGACCAGGGCAGAGACGATGGTGCCTCAGAGCAGATGGCAGCAGAGGAGGCCGTGACAATGCGTTGACCCGTGTCCTGCTCTAAGTTGGTCATTTGTGACAGTCCCCTCTCTCCATCTCCAGGAGGGAGGGACAAAGCTGGCATTGTCCATGACTCCTCAAAAGTGTCACTCGGGCCACAGGGGGTAAGTTATACAAATCAGTCTGTACTAAATGTGCCTCATTTGCCCATGTTTGCATCAGAGCCTCCTGCTTACGAAGGCTCCATCAACTGCGCCATTCGCAAAGGTTAATGTGCTGTGTTGTTTCACTGTGCTATATAAAGCACAGTAATCTTTGCCAATGGGGGAAATTAGAGTCCCTGCAAAGCACAGAAGTCATAAAAAACACAGCTTGGTTTCCAGCCAGGTTTGGAAGAAGACCCTGGATGACTCACATGGTTTCTCTTTTCCACTCATTCGCTCATTCGGGAGCTGAATGATTGCCCTTTAACTTTATCAGCAAAGATAATTAAGTAGCACAATTCTGGTGGAGAGCCAGCCTCAAAGGGGAAGGAAAAGGAAGGGGAGGTGAGGAAGCGTCTCCATTAAGTTCTACCTAATGTCACTTGAATGGTCTCACTGCCCACACAGATTCATTAAAATGCTCTTTCCCTCAGGTTCACCTCAGCGCAAGATGAAAACCTCCCACCCATCATGGCCCATCCTGGTGGTGAGTTTCCACTTTCTTAGGAACCTGAGGATGGAGCCATGAGTCAACAGGAAGAACTCAGCCAGCAAGATCATGGGAGCAGACAGGTGTCAGAGGCCCAGGGACGGGAAGGCACACACCTAAGCCCAGGTGAGGGGCCTAGGGATATCCAAGACAGGGGGGAAGCCCAGGCCGAGCTTCATAACCACTTTGACTTTATAAACTCAGAGGTGCTTACAGACCATTCTACTTATTTGCTCACCCACTGATAACAGTGAGCCTTTCAGGAAATTGGAGTGCTTCGCTCCAGGCTACACAACTAATCAGTTTCAGACCAGTACTTTAAATACAGAGCTCCTGTCTCACAAGGATCTCGTGTCTGAATAGTTTAAGACTAGCTTCTTTGGAGGTTCCTTATGATCTCTCTACTAAAATCATCTGCTAAAATTAGTACTTTCCTGGAGAACCCCTAATAGTAATTCCAATATCTGATGTCAGTACCCTGACGTGGATGAGGCACCTTGACAGCTGACCAAATAGCAGAAGCAGGAAGGGTCTCTGACCTCCCACCCTTCTCTCTTGAATCAGCAAGCCGTAAACGAATTCTCTGACCTTTCTTTAAAGTGGTCATAAGACCCTGATTCCAAAGTGGCCCTCCCCATACCTAGAAGAAAGACAAAGACTTGCCAAGAAGAATCTGAGCAAACAAGCCTGGCTAAGTTCCTCCCACTTCCTCCCACTGAGCTCATACCACCTTTGTCCAATCATACATCTGCATGACCGTGCACTCTCCATTGAGCCTGAGCTTAAAAATACACAGATAATGGAGAAAAGGGAACACTTCTACACTGCTGGTGGGAATGCAAATTAATACATTCCTTTTGGAAAGATGTTTAGAGAACACTTAGAGATCTAAAAATAGATTTGCCATTCAATCCTATAATTCCTCTACTAGGCATATACCCAGAAGACCAAACATCACATCATAACAAAGATATTTGTACCAGGATGTTTATTGCACCCAATTCATAATTGCTAAGTCACGGAAAAAGCCCAAGTGCCCATCAATCCATTGGATTGATTAATAAATCATGGCATATGTACACCATAGAATATTATGTAGCCTTAAAGGAAGATGGAGACTTTACCTCTTTCATGTTTACATGGATGGAGCTGGAACATATTCTTCTAAGCAAAGTAACTGATAGGGTTTTGATATGAGTCTGCAAGCAATCAATTTATTGAGACCACTGTGCAGCCAAACCTCTCTGCTAATGATGATTTGTATTTTCAGCCATTTCCCAGTGCCACCGTCACTGCCTCAGCTCCACCCTAGAACATCAGGCATAAGTTCTCATAAGGAACATGCAGCCTAGATACCTTGCAGTTTACGTTCGGGTTTGTGCTCCAATGAGAAGCTAATGTCGCCGCTGATCTGACAGGAGGTGGGGCTTAGCTGGTGATGTGAGCAAGGGGAGCGGCTGTAACAAGGGAAGCTTCACTTGTCTGCTGCTCACCCCCTGCTGTGTGGCCTGGTTCTGTTATAACAGACCATGACATGTACCAGTCGATGGCCTAGGGGGTTAGGAGTGCAGATCTGAAGGATTTTCAAGCAGAATTTTCAGTACACACAACTTTCTACTCAACCAGTAAGAAGTGATTCCAATAATCATGCTAACTACCTGTGGGCAATATAAGGTGCCACAAAGACCTACTTCCTTCTCAGGAACAAACCCTATGTTTAACATCCTCATTATCGATGAAGTCATCTCACACAGTTGTTATTCATGTCATCATATTAGATTGTTTTTATTATTTCGTATTTAATTCAAATGGATTCTGACTTATTATTAAGGCATTTTTTAAATTAGACCTTTCTCCCAAGGTGACCCTGCTACCTCCCACTAACTCTGACTTTTTCTGGTTTAAATAATTTCACTTCTGTTCACATATTTCCAGGACTGTTTTAGACTGCTGTCTTTAAATTTTCCACATTCCTTTTGAGATCAAGAAAGGGACAGGGACTTATCATAGACCTTCATAAAACTGTCCTCTCTTCCGCATGGTACCTCATCCCCAGCGCAGCTGACCTTGTACCCAGCATGCAGACAGCCTCAGTAATCCTTTGTCTCTTCTGATCCAGGGTTTAAACCTCCCTCCCCTGCCAGAGCCAGGCAGGGGTGGAGACTCACCATCTGGGCTGGGGCCTGGTGAGCCCTCTTCCTCTCTGCAGCCTCCCGACACTCAGGGCTTTTCCCACCTTCACTACACGCTCCCTTCCCTTTCTCTCAGGGATCTAGATTACAGTTGTGTCTTCTTTGGAAAGTGAATAAAACCTCAGCTATTACTTTATTGGAATTTCTGAAGGGAACAGAAGAAAATACAGGTATTCCACCTACCAGGTGTAACCAGAAGGAAAACTTGCTTTAAAAAAAAAAATTCATTATGATACTAAGAATTGTTTCTGTATACCTATACATATATGGCTTGTTTTTTAATTAAAATTTGATAAATTGAAAGAACTTTTTCAAAAATTAAAGTTGCACTTGTTTAAATTTCAACCAAAGAAAATAGGCTAGAATTTTAAAAGCCAGAGATTTTCTTGCATTGGAAACTTAAAATCATGCAGTGGTTCTCAACCTTCCTAATGCCACAATGTATTTTCATTGTTCAGAACCTCTGTGTTAGTGGAAATGAAGTTTCCTCAAACTCTGCATATAACTTTTTTAAACAATAAGAAGTAAATGTTCAATACTAGGGAATGTCTGGGGTCATTATCAATTTGTATAAAAATAGGTCTAGTATTAGATAGGAGTAGGCATTTGTAAGATAACTATTTCTTTCTCCACCAGGGCTGTCACATGGTGACAGAGGAGCTTCATTCCATCGCCTTTGAAACACAAATCTGCCTCTATGGCCTGACCATAGACTTGGAGGTAGGTGTGAATAAAACAGATGTTCACGGAATATCTGCTATTTACTAATAACATTTGCAGGAATTGGTCAGCATTTGTAGACGAAAGCACAGTCTTTTCTGGGTTTTATTATATTTTCGTTTCATTATTTTTGTTTTAGTTATTAAAGGCAATATGTCAAATTTTACTATATAGTTGATATACTATTCTGGTTTAAGTATAAATAATAAATTCTCATGAGTATTATGTATTCAATATATATTAAGTAATTTGTTGGCCCAGGTTGCATGTTTGTTTGTTTGTTTTCTGGGATTTCCTGAGTCATGAATACTCTGTGGAAAGAAAAATAAGTATCCTTAAACCATGTCATGTGATGATATATTTTCTCTTTTATTTTTTGTAGTGATATTTTTTAAAAATTTAACGTGTACATAAAAATCTCTTGGAAGGTTTCTCTAGTGTATTAAACAAAGACAGATAATAGGAACATTACAGTACATTGTTTGATCCTCTTACAATAGTCACCAGTGAGCTCAAAGAAAGAATAAAGAAACACTGAGGATTGAATTGGGATGATTGACTGAGCTCCTCAAAGGCAGGACTCCCTGTACCCTTTTTCAAACATGCTGATAAAGTTCCCTAGCCCTCACAAGTTGTCTTAGCGACCAGGGCAGCATGGGCGTTAGTATTAGAGGAGTGGGACTGGCTTGAGATGGCTCTTTAGAGGAGAGAGTTGAGTGTAAGATCAGTGTAAGTTGAGACTACCTGTAATGACTATTTTTTTTTTGTCTCAAACCAGACCAACTCATTGCCTGTGGTGATGATTTCCAATGTCAGTCAGTTACCTAATGCTTGGGCGTCCATCATTTGGTACAATGTGTCAACAAATGATTCCCAGGTACAGTCTATTCCTATCTCTCCTTTATGAATTCAATTTTATTTTATTGTCAACAAAACCCATCTGCCTCAAAAAATGTGTATGTGCATGTGGTTTGTGGGTTGCTTTATTTCTAGTTGTATGATTCCTCTTCTGTAGTGCTTAAAGTAATATATTCTAATACACTTGGATCCTGAGGGCATTCTGACCAGCAGAAATGACAAATACTTTTTGTTACTCTGAGGGTCTGGTCAGCTCTCGCTGTGTGTCATAGAGAATTCCAGAGCCATCATCCTATGGCTCAGGTAACTAAGCTGTGGGTCAGCTGCTTGTCCCAGAATTTGATATCTGACCTCGAGTGCTTCTGGCCCCCATGTGGTCCATGTAGTCTCCTTTACAGAGAATTTGTTTTCAAATAATTACTAGAATATTCATCAGTCTTGCCTAACTATATTGTGACAGCACAAACCTTCAAGTTGATTACAGATTTCATCCATCCTGGCCTCAAGCTGGGTTTCAATGCCATCTGCTGGTTATTTGCAGCACTTACCCAAAATTGGCCTCAAGTCATGGGCAAGCAGAGAATAGCTGCTCTTTTTCTGAGAGGAAGGAAGGGAGTGGCAGAGTGAAGAGTCAGCGTTTCCCTTTGCTTCCCTCTTACAAAACCTCAGTGTTGTCTTAGAAACCGCCAAGGTCCAGAGAAAATAGGTCAAATGTAAATAACAATATTTCTTCTTAATTGCAAGCAAATGTTTCCTCGAAAGGGAAGAATTCTTTTTATTTTAGGTCCCAGCAGGAAGAACAAAGCCATAGTGAGTCAGCTCTATGTGCTCTTTCCCTCTAAGTAAATATTCCTAATAAGGAAACAAGGGAAACCATGCAGCCTATTCCCCCTCGTCCTCAGGTGCCCTGGCATCTGAGACAGATACACTACAGAGAGGAAGGCTGCGTGGAGTGCCCCCACGAGAGCAGAGCTTGCTGGAAAAGTTTCCTGGTGCTTAAAGCTAAGAGCAGCCTGAGCCCCTGAGACTAAATGCTGATCCTCCTTAGAAGCTTTGTTCAGCTTTTCTCCCAACTCCAGGGTGTAGGTGTCCTCCAGTCTTGGGGAGCAGTGCTGCCCTTAGCTTTCTCAGCCACCAAAGTCATCACACTAACCATCTCAGATTTAGTAAATGATGCGAATCTGGAGATACAGATACAGCTCCTAAAACACAGATTTCACAGCCTAGTTTCAGAACCAAGCTGAACAACTAACCTCGGTTTCTCTTCTTAATTCTATTCTGCTTCAAAATGTAAGCTCTTAGGCCTTGGTTATGCCCTCTGCTTTTTGGTGGTTTTTCCAAATTCAAATCTCACGTTCAAAGAAAACTGCTTCCCTGGAATTCCTCCTCTTCTCATCTAACCACTCCTTGTTGAATGCTGTGTCATCTTTTATTCCTCCTCCTGAAATCTCTTGAAATGGTACTTTTTCTTGATTGATTTAAGCCCAGCTTAGCTCTTGCTCACCAGTGGCCTTCCCCAGGTATCATGCCGGATTTCCGAATTCTTCCTCCGTTCTTCTTAGAACACCTTTCTTGGCTTTCACATGTGTCTATTCTCCTGTAATCTGGGACATAGTCTTCTATTCCACTGTCAGGACCCAGTTTCTAGCACAAACAACCTTGTCTGTAGTTGATCATACACAATATTCTTCTATCTAGCTGTGAGTGCATGACTGTAGTCCCAGCTGCTCAGGAGACTGAGGCAGGAAGATCACTAGAGTCCAGGAATTAGAGTCCAGCCTGGGCAACATAGCGAGACTTCATCTCTAAAAAAATTTTTTTTAATTCTCTTATCTAAAGCAAAATTAGAAAACAGTACTATACTATCCATCAGGCAGGAATTTGAGGTTAACCATAAATTTATTTTGTTTCGTCACCTTCCTTAGCCTGGACTTAACAATTTCTTGCACTTGAGCTGATCTGTTCCGTCAAGGTAAAACTTGTGCCTACCTGTGATAAACCACTTAAATAACATATGAGTTTTGTTTAAGGTTCATATTATTCCAGGAAAGAGGATTGTCCAATTATTTTCTGGACAATGTTAAGTACTGGCATGAATTGATTGATAGGGAAAAACTAAAGAGATGCCAAGTGATTCAAGAAAGATGAAGCCCTTTATTATGTTAGACTCGGGATCAAGAAGCCCTTTAGGAAAAGACAAAATCTGTCTTTAAAAGAACAGAGATGGGACTATATTCTGTATCTTTAACTTTGGTTGGCCTAAGGAGTTTAAATATATATATTTAGGATAAATATTTAGGAATCCTACATATTGAATTATAGCATTTTCAGTGTAATTGACAAATGTAATCATCTTCATAACTCTATTTCAGAACTTGGTTTTCTTTAATAATCCTCCATCTGCTACTTTGAGTCAACTTCTAGAAGTGATGAGCTGGCAGTTTTCATCGTATGTTGGTCGGGGCCTCAATTCAGAACAACTCAATATGCTGGCAGAGAAGCTTACAGGTGAGAGATGGTAGATAGGGAGGATTTGCCTATTTTGGGTATTCAGGTGTTTTAAAGAACCAAGATGACACACGTATTAGTTCTAATAATATCAATGTTCATAATAATCATCACAGTTTATTAAGTGCCTCCTAGATTGCCAGACACAGTGCTAAGCACTAAATTATCTTTAATTCTCAAGGCCAATATTATTATACCCCTTTTATAGATGAGGATACTGGAGATCAGAGGTGAAGTGACCTTCCACGGCCTCATGGCTAGGATACAGCAGTGCCCGGGGTGGGTCAGACCTGTCAGGTCTAAAGCCCCTTCCTGTCTGTTCCACACACTAGCTCTAGGGTGCATTTAGGCCATTCCCACTGAATACAATGTGAAGCCTTAATAGTGATGTGACCTTTCATATTAATGCTCAGTTGACATGAACCAATGGGAAAATGACTGATTCCTTCCCCAGATCCATGGTGTGTCATAGAAATTAAAAACCACCCAGGGAATACTTAATTATATGCATTATCAAGAAACTTTGTAGCTTCGGAATTTCTAAAGTTTGCAAAATGAGTCATTGGTACTACATGTACCAATTATAGCCTGAGCTTCCTCTGAAAGAATTTTAAGGGATATCTCTATTTTAACACATCTGGGGTGAACACTTTTAGAGCCAAAAAAAGTTAAAATTGGGCCAATCTCCATTTTTAAAGTAGAGCCAAAGATTCATTTGTACAGCAGAAGTGGAATCATGTTATTTAAGCTTGATTCCCATGTGATGCAGAGATGCTTGCCACTGGCACCTGTTATCCGACCATTAGGTTTTCTTGTTTGTTTGTTTGTTTGATTTCCTTTACATATTTTTCATTTCTTTGCTTTTTTGTTGTTGCTGTTGTGAGACAGAGTCCCATCGTATGCCCCTGAGCAGAGTGCAATGGCATCATAGCTCAATGCAACCTCAGACTCAGGCTGTGGGCATCCTGCTGCCTCAGCCTCCGGAAGCTTCTCTGCAGCGCCCGGCTGGGTTTTTCCATTTTTTTCATGAGTTGGGGTCTCATTTGCGCTCAGGTGAGTCACGAACTCCTGAGCTCAAGCAATTCTCCCTCCTCAGTCTTCTACAGTGCTGGGATTACAGGCATGAGCCACTGCGCCCAGCTGATGATTAGGTTTTTTAATAAATCAAGACTTTGAGCAATATTGCAAAATTTACTTAATGTAAATATGTTTTTGATTCTTAATTTATAAGCAACAGTAGTAGGCATTCAGTAAATATTTGCTAATGAGTGGCTTTATATGGAAGCAACCATACCTTTCAAATCTTTATCAAATTATTCTTTTCAGTATAGCGCCTTAAAAAATTAGGTAGAAGCTCTTGCACCCTTTTACTGTTCTAGATCAAAATAGCCAACAGCTGCTCATTGCTAATAGATTGCTAGTCTATTCTTTTCATCTGAATAGGCAAAATTCCTAGTAATCTGCCTATACCTAACTTACACAGATTGATTTTATAATGTTTATTCACCAACATTAGGCTGTTCTTCTTATATGGGCCATGCTCACGTTAACCACACCTCACCTTCATCCTATGTTATTCTTGCTCCCTGGAGTGGACTCCTTCCTCTCTTGACAGTTCATATCCCTATCCATTCAAGGAGACCAAGTTCTAGATCTACAGCCATTGTTAACTCCTTCATCAAAAATCTTTCTTAGATAATAAATTTCTTAGGCACAAGGATGATTTATTTGTACTGTACCTGGCACTCTGTGCACTGTAAATCTATAACACGTGCTTAAGAAATATTTGAAGGGGAGATCTAAATTGAGTATAAAATTGAAGGATCTCATTATTGAATTAAAAAGTCTCATTCTTTTCTTTCATTTTAGTCCAGTCTAGCTACAGTGATGGTCACCTCACCTGGGCCAAGTTCTGCAAGGTAAAAAAGGGAAAGGGATTCACTGCTGTCAGGCTTACACGCCACAAGCCTAAGAAACTGACCTCCTTGCTGATAATAAATTCCCATTTTTTTCTTTTTTCAGGTTGAGGGTTCAAACAACCAGGTCACAATATTTAAATTTGTTAGATAGAATCCCTCTTGTAGTTGTGTCCCACACCCAGGTGTGCTATACACACCTAAATTGTGCCCATTAAGTGAGAACATACACAACCCCCTCCTCCCCTCTCCTCCCTCCCTCACTCCCCTTCCCCCATTGAATTGAAATGAGCGAGTGAATATTAGATCGTCTACTGGCTTCATATTACTATTGAATGCATTGGTGCTTGCTTTTCTATTCTTGTGATGCTTTACTGGGAGGAATGTGTTTCAGTTCCATCCAGGTTAATATAAAAGATATAAAGTCTCCATCTTAAAAAAAAAAAAAAGGGAAGGGGAAAACCATTTGGATTTTTGCTGCTGTTGTTGTTATAATAATCCTTTCTTTCTTTCTTTTTGTTTGTTTTGTTTTTGAGACAGAGTCTCCCCCTGTTGCCCTGGTAGAGTTCCCTGGCATCATCATAGTGATCCTCTTGCCTCAACCTCCCCAGTACATGGGACTACAGGCACCTGCCACAATACCCAGCTAGTTGTTTTCAGCTTTTTTTTTTTTTTTTTCTTTTTAGTAAGAGACAGAGTCTCGCTCTTGCTCAGGAGCTAGTCTTGAACCCCTGAGCTCAAGGAATCCACCTACCTTGGCTTCCCAGAGTAGTAAGATTATACTTGTGAGCTACCATGCCTCCTTTTAAGCCTCCATATCATTACCTGAAGTTTTGAAGATTTCCTGGATAAGTATATTTTTTAAAGGAAACTAATGTGTTGTCCAGTTTGCAGACAATATTTTATTAAAAATTTGAACTTGAGGGTGGCGCCTGTGGCTCAAGGAGTAGGGCACCGTCCCCATATACCAGAGGTGGTGGGTTCAAACCCAGCCCCAGCCACAAACAGCAAAAAAAAAAAAAAAAAAAAAATTTTGAACTTGAATTATTATACTAACATTACTACTTAAATGATTATTGCCCTAATGTGTATTCCAACAGGAACACTTGCCTGGTAAATCATTTACATTTTGGACATGGCTTGAAGCAATATTGGATCTAATTAAGAAACACATCCTTCCCCTTTGGATTGATGGGTGAGTTACAGGCTATATTTTCCATAGAGTTAATTAATTTTTTTTTCCTTGTTGTTATTGGGTTTTTTCCCCTTTCTTTTGCCTTTTCTTTTAAGCATGTTTAGTGCCATGGGGGCGGGAGGGGGGGAGGAATAGTTTCAGCTTCGTCCATTCTTCACAGAATATCAATGGGCATATTGTTCTGCATATGAGTAAGTACTTCAGGTGCAACTGACTTTTGATTATACTCAAAATAAACTTTAAGTCTGTTCTTTGTGAATGCAATAAATGCAAATGCAATAATGATCAGATAAACTATGTACTGTTCTATTTTTAGGTATGTCATGGGCTTTGTTAGCAAAGAGAAGGAAAGGCTCTTGCTAAAGGATAAAATGCCTGGAACCTTCTTATTAAGATTCAGTGAAAGCCATCTCGGAGGAATAACTTTTACCTGGGTGGATCATTCTGAAAATGGTATACCCACTACTGTTTCTTCTTTAATTTTTAGGATATAAAAGTGTAAGTTTACTTTATATTGGAAAGAGGGAAGAGAGTTGGGGAAAGAGGTGAGAGAGGGGAAGAAGGAGAAAGGAAGAGAACACACTATTGTTTATTCACATACATTTAGTTTTGGGGGTTTGGTATTCAGATCTCAGTTTTCAGAAGTGTGTGAGGTGTTGATCTGTTTACCATGTGTTCAGTGTGTCTGAATATTATGGTTGCATTTGTCCCAGAATAGGGCACCCATGCATTCTAAAAGCTTTGTGTGGTCACTCTCTCTCACACAGTCGGTCTGGACTGGTCAGACTGCAGAAGGTCTGACCTGGTTTTATAACCAGTGACATGAAGACAATGTGGTTGGGAAGAACGATCACAGGGAATGTCTGCAGAAGCCAGTATATTCCTCCTTTTTTTTTTTTTTTTTTTTTTTCAAGGAGAAGTGAGATTTCACTCTGTGGAGCCCTACAATAAAGGTCGGTTGTCTGCTCTGCCATTTGCTGACATCCTCAGAGACTACAAGGTTATAATGTCTGAAAACATTCCGGAAAACCCTCTGAAGTACCTATATCCTGACATTCCCAAAGACAAAGCCTTCGGTAAACACTACAGCTCCCAGCCATGCGAAGGTTAGATTCTTTGTGTTTGCTTTTTTCTTACAATTTTGGAAAATAACCTGACCCTTGAAGATTTATGGGGTTTATACTGGTCAAAGCCTTAGAAATGGTTTGTTGGCATTTTTGCCAAGGGTCCACCGGCTGTCCAACAGTGGCAGAGTAGGAAGCATTAGATACAGCTACACTTCACCATGGCCATGGTTTTCTCCTTCAAAAATAAGAGTGGTGCTGACTTCATGTCTATGACTAGGAGAAAGAGAAGAAAGAGCAGATAACGATTACATGCTTTTAAAAGGAAGGCATAGGAACCCCATGATTATAAAATTTGTAACTATCATGTTTTATAAATATAAAATGTATAATTATTAAGTTTTTTTTTATATATGTATGGTGTGTGTGTATAGATATGTTTTTGGTTTTTTTTGAAACAGAGTCTCACTATGTCGTCCTCGGTAGAGTGCTATGGCATCACAGCTTACAGCAACCTCAAACTCTTGGGCTTAAGCTAATCTCTTGCCTCAGCCTCCCAAGAACTGGCACTACTGGTGCCCACCACAATGCCTGGCTATTTTTTGTTGCAGTTGTCATTGTTGTTTAGCAGGCCTGGGCTGGGTTCGAACCCATCAGCTTTGATGTATGTGACTGGCACTGTAACCACTGTGCTACGAGCGCGGAGCCTAAGTTTTATATTTTTAACCTTACTTTAATCTTACACTCAGAGAATTTGTTCCATTTGCCCAGGAGGTGACTTGGGCATCTGTACTGTATCCCCCTCAACCTCCACCCTGCTTTTCTGTAAGGGCCTACAACAGTACCTCACCGAAACAGGCATTTGGGAAGTGCTTGTTACATACATAAAAGAAAATTCATGAAATTTCTATATAAGGTCAGCTCACCATTCTGTTTCTTTAATGAAGTGTACACGCTCCATAAAAGTCTTCATCTTTAGCAACGAAGTATCTGGGCATCCTTTCTTAAAATGTCTTACAGTTGTCATTAACAAATGTTAACTTGCTGCCACCCATCTCTGAAACAAACGAACAAAAGTATAAAAGAAAAGAAAATACCTCTGTGGCCTTTACGTGACTTTCCACATCTGACTGAATGAAGTAACAAATGTCAGTGCAACAAATTACAGTTGGGAAACTGGATCAAATACTTGTCAACTTGTTCAAATTATTCTCCAGAGAAATGTGAGGAATGTTTTCAAAGTGAGATTCACACATTACTATTAACTATAGTACAGTGGTACTTTCAGGAACACTGATGTCTATGCCTCAGAAATTTTGTAATCTTAAGGTTCTAATTGGTATCAGTTTTAATGAAAAGAAACAAGTTATTATTTATCTTCCAATACATGGCTAAATCAGTCCTTATAATCAAATTTAAATGCAACATAGAAGACAGGTATATGCTTTATTTTCAATTTTTTCCTACACATTTTAGAGGCATTCATATTTGAAGTTAGACTAAACCTGCCAAGAGATTTGCTTTTTTCAACTTGCACATTTTTTTGCTTATCTAAAAGACTGTTTTCCTCTATTCGGTTAAACATCTTTGTGAATCCCAAACAACTGTATTATCCTCTTCCTTTTAGCATGGCTGATATTTTTCTAGACTTTCCCCCAATTTTATCAATAATATTGATAACAATTTTTTCCAACATTATGCCTTTCTTTTCTAGTTTCGAGACCAACAGAAAGGGGAGACAAAGGTTATGTTCCTTCCGTTTTCATCCCCATCTCAACCATGTGAGTAATCTTAGCCACATGTACAGTGTTTATTATTTAATGTTTTTTTCCAAAAACCTTTCCTGTAGGAGACTTAAGGGTAAAGCAAAATACATCCCACTGAGAATACAGCATTTTAATGCTCAAGGTCCCACTTCCTGTAATACATAAAGCTCATCTCCGGGGCACAGTTACACAACATGTTATGACTGGAATTATAAAGGTGCCCTTTTATGTGCCATCTATTGCATAGTGGGTTGAGCGCTCTGATATGAAATGATGAATTAGACAGCTCAGTGCCCATAAACGAAGCCCTAGAAAGGAGCTCCTGATATAGTAAGTCACCATGGGCTATTATTCTCTAATCCTTTTCAATATTTTCCTCTTCTAGCCGAAGTGATTCATGTGAGCCACATTCTCCGTCAGACCTTCTTCCTATGTCTCCAAGTGTATATGCAGTGCTGAGAGAAAACCTGAGTCCTGCAACAATTGAAACTGCAGTACGTTCCCTTTCTTTTCCATTGTGGGTCACGGGCATGTCCAATGAAGCAAAGGCGGTGTGAGAATCAAAGGTGCTGGAGTACTGCCTGGGTAGGGATAAAGCATGTTTACCGAAACAATTCATGAACATAACACAGGAAGTAGGGGGGGGAGGGGGTCTGTATGGTCCTGTGTGCTGCTCCTGCTGTGGACACAGCAGGCAGACACCTGTGTTTACTTGAACTGCTTTCAGTTCCTCCCATCAAAAACCAGCAGAGGGCAAAGTCTTCCCATACCCATCAGCAACTCTGTCCCTGCTTCCACCATGGCCCCTCAGTCCCCACCACTCTCTCCACCCACCTCACTCCCCACCACTCTCTCCAGCAAACAACATTTAGCAGTCAATATTTATAAACTTAGTTTAATATCTATTTAACAGATCAAGCACCACAGATTCTCACTTTTTTTGTTACTTGTACTACTAGAATCTGGAGTCTCTTCAAGTACTATATAAATAACAATCAATAGCAGCATGATAGTTTTTTTTTACTTTTTTTTTTTTTTTTTTTGAGACAAGTTCTCCCTCTGTCACCCCAGCTATAGGGTGCAGTGGCATCATTATAGCTTGGAGCAACTTCAAACTCCTGGGCTCAAGTGATCCTCCCACCCCAGTTTCCCTAGTAGCTGGGACTACAGGCGTGAGCCACCACATCCAGTTAATTTTTGTATTTTTGTTCAGGCTGGTCTTTAACTCCTGGCTGCAAGCAATCCTCCTACCTTGGCCTCCCAAAGTGTTGGGATAATAGGCATGAGCCACTATGCCTGGCCAAAATCTTTAATGTAATGTTATTTAGATTCTTGTCCCCCAATACCATCAAGAGCTTCAAACCTCCAATTTATATGAAACTGAGCATACATCAGAGTAACAGTAACCTAGAAGGTTCCTAAGCACCAAAAGATTTCTATGTGGCTATAAATCAAATGGATTTTAGTCCTTCTCTTAAAGATTTCCAGGGATAGAAAATTCATACTTTCCTTTGATGATTTATTCCAATATTAATTGCCCTGAAATCCTTAAGTTCCTTATATCTAGCTGAACTTTTGCTACGTTTTGCACCATTTCCTCATTATGTTTTTGTTAGGATGAATAGGCCTTTTCCTTTATCACTTCTCTATCTACTTGAAAGTTGCCTTTTATTTTAGACTGGTCTATTCCCAATTACTTTTGTAAATACTTAATAATTGATAGATTATGGAGTATTTAGTAGATAAGAGGATATTTATCTATCCGAGAAATAATGATTTGCAAAATAGGATTTTCCTCAAAGATCATTTTCATTTTCAATTTTAGATGAAGTCTCCATATTCTGCTGAATGACAGGATAAACTCTGATACTCCAAAGAAGGAAGCAGATGAAAAAGTTTAAAGACTAGTCTTTGCCAAGGACAATATCTAATTTCTTCAGCTTTGTAAATACAGGTTTCCAGGAAATGGTTGAAATCTGAAGCTTTCTTCTCACTGGCCTGGCACCCAGCACTCCCACCCACCCCAATTGGGAATATTGTAATTAAGATGCTAAAAACTAAAGCTTCAGAACAACTTCCAAAATAAGACAACTTTGAGAAACCAGCGTTGATAACAATATTAACAGAAGATTTACGTGCATCTGTTTGTTTTATTTCTGATTGTTTTATCTCTGGTGTTATTTATGATTTTGGCTCTAGAAGGTATAAGTGTATAAGGTCTGAGGCCTCAGGGAAGAGCCCTCTAAGCCAATCAATGGTGGTGAGTCCTAGCAGGTAAGAGTGATCACAGTAGGTCTCAGTTGGAAGTAATGGTGAGGCATTAACAGAAGCAATTAACAGGGTGTGCAGGGTTGAATTATGAAGCCTCTTTATTGCTGTGTCAACCGTGGTCTGTCTGAGACTCAAGGCAAGTTCCTTCTGGCTAGGAATTACTAACCTCCAATATACAATGTTTGTACAGGCAGTGGGCAAACATTTCTATTGCAAAAGGGAATTGGTCAAAAAGGGGTAGCAGTCATCACACAAGTCTAAAACCTGGAAGGACATACCTTAAATCTTAAAGCTCCAAAATAATCCTTGATAATAATCCTTGATAATAATAATCCTTGATAATCCTTGATAAAAATAATCCTTGATAATCCTTGTGGCACATCCTGGGCACCCTGGTGGGAGGGGTAGATTGTTCGCAAGGGCTGGGGCTGCCCCACCCCTATGGCTTTGCTGGGCATAGCCCATGTTGCTGATCTCACTGGATTTCTCTGGTTTTTCCAGGCCAAGGATGAACAGTGTTGGTTACTGTAATTCTTGGGTCCCCATGGCAGCCCCACTCCTATAGCTGCATTTAGACACTCCCTGGTGGTGACTCTCTGTGGCAGCTCTGCCTCTGCAGCAGACCTTTGTCTGGGCACCTGAGCTTCCCCATACATCCTCTGAAATCTAGGTAGAAGCTACCAGGTGGATGCCACCAAGGCTCATGGATTATGTCCTCTGGAGCTGTGGCATTAGTTGTGCCTGTGACCACT
The DNA here is from genome assembly GCA_963574355.1 of Loris lydekkerianus. Classification (NCBI taxonomy): domain Eukaryota; kingdom Metazoa; phylum Chordata; class Mammalia; order Primates; family Lorisidae; genus Loris; species Loris lydekkerianus. The sequence goes on along the minus strand of CAUYPK010154490.1, from coordinate 30,099 downwards.
GGGATCCTCTGAGCTTCAGGTGCTCCTGCTGGAGCAGCTGGGACTTGAGAAGCAGCATCCTGAGGTGGCATAGGGCAGTGGTGACCCAGGCCTGTGCCCCCAAACTACTCTGTCCTCCAGGCCTCTGGGACTAAAGGATGCACCAGAGAGAGCAGTCTCAAAGATTTCTGCAATGCCTTTGGACCTTTATCCCATTGTCTTGACTATTAGCACCAGGCTCCCTTTTAGTTATGCTAATCTCTTTCCCAAGAGGTTCCTCCACAGCCCCATTAGATTACTTATACCCTTAAATTCCTTACCTCAAAATGCTATTTCCTTCCCTACCACATGACCAGGCTGTAAATTTTCCAATTTTTTTTTATCCTTCTTCCCTTTTGATTATAAATCCCATTTTTAGATCATTTTTTTGCTTCCATAATTCAGCATAAGCTGTTAAAAATAGCCACATCACTTCCTGAGTACTTTTCTGCTTAGAAATTTCTTCTACCTGATACCCTCAATCATCACACTTAAGTTCAGTCTTCCCACAAAGCCCCCAGGAAAGGAGCACAGTGCAGCCAAGTTCTCTGCTATAGGGTAACAAGGGTGAAGTTTGCTGTTTGCTTTAGTTCCTAGTAAGTTCCTCATTTCTACGTGAGACTTCATTAGGCTCCACCTTAGCCTTTACTGTCTATATGTCTATCAGCATTTTGGTCACAACCACTTAAACATCTCTAAGAGGTTCCAAACTTTCCCTAATCTTCTTGTCTTGTTCTGAGTCCTTCAAACTCTAACGCCCTCTGCCCATTAGTTACTTCCAAAGCTGCTCCCACATTTTCAGGTATCTTTATATTATTAATAATACCCCAGACCTCAGTACCAATTTTCTGTCTTAGTCTGTTTTTTATTGCTCTAAAGGTATACCTGAGGCTGGGCTCACAGTCCTGCAGCCTGTAAAGAGGCATGGCACCAGCATTTGCATCTGGTAATGGCTTTAGGCCACTTCCATTCATGATGGAAGGTAAAAGGAAGGCAGCATGTGTAGAGATGAGAGAGAGAGAGAGAGAGAGAGAGAGAGAGAGAGAGAGATTGAGATTGAGATTAAGATTGAGATTGAGATTGACTGATTCTTTTTAGCAACCAGAAACTGATAGAAGCAAAACTCACTTACCCTCTGCCAACGGGTATTAGTCTATTTGTGAGAGATCCACCACCAAGACCCAAACATTGAGATCATATTTCAACATTGACATTTGGAAGCACAAACATTCAAACCACTGCAGGGGGTAATGGGATTTTGTTAGGGAATTCCTAGAGATACCCATTTAGTCCAAGATAAGATGGGCCACATGAGCAGGAAATATAATAGGAAGGGACTTTATACCATGTTTCTACCAAATCCTACCCCAGAATATTTGTGCCAACAATGACTTAGTTCAGGCTGCTATAACAAACTACCATAGACTGGGTGGCTTAATAACAACAGAAATGTATCATGATTCTGAAGGCTGGAAGTGCAAATCAGGGTGCCAGTATGGTCAGGCTCTCTTCAGTGTTTCAAACTGTCAATTCTCTTGTCCTCCCACAGTGGAATGACAGCTAGAGAGCTATCTGGAGTCTCTGTGTAAGGGCACTAGCCCTATTCCTGAGTAAGACCTGTATACCTCCTAAGGGCTCTACCTCCTTAGTACTATCACATTGGGCATTAGCAATTCAACATATGAATGAGGGGGTACAAACAGTTCGTCCATAACCAACTATTGATAACAAATCAGCAGCATTTAATGAAACCAAAAAAAGATTGTTTCCAAATATTAATTACATTTTTACTTTTCCCTCACTCATCCCAGATCATAGATATATCATACCTTATGCTAATCCCTTTTCAAATTCTTTTTAATGTAAAAAATCATTTTAATCAATTGATTGTACTGAATATTAATGCCTTTATCTTAAATAAATGCTGAAAGAAGATAATTGGCCAGTTCATTTCATCAAAGTCTAAGGTAGCAAGGTAGACACCCCCACCAAAGAAATACAAAGGATGAATATATCTCTGGCATACTCAAGAGATTTTTCGTTCCCTCACATAGTTCAGGAGGCCCATGAACTCCTGCTGTAAAGAAACAGAATTAAGGGTCAAGCCATCCTAGCACTCTACTCTAGCAATGGATATACATGGTCCAGACTTAGCAAATTGGCCTCTGTGCGCACATGCTTCAATTTCTGACACAGAGCAGAGACATTTTTCTACATTAACCATGAACATTTACTAATTTAACTGATTTCAGGTTTTAAAGTCTGGCTTATGGGCAGCGCCTGTGGCTCAAAGAATAGGGTGCTGGCCCCATATGCCAAGGGTTGTGGGTTCAAGCCTAGCCCCGGCCCCAAACTGCAACAACAAAAAATAAATAAATAAATAAGTAAAAATAAAGTCTGGGTTATTGGGGCATAATTTACACACAGAAAAATTTATCCTTTTGGGAAATGCCAGTTTATGAACTCTGACAAACCCATACAGGTGTCTAACCACCACTTACTATAAAACACAACTTTGCTGCCACAGTCCTCACAAAGAGGATGCTATAAAAACACAGGGATCGGTGGGATGACACCTGCAGTGCATCTTACAAGGGTATGTGAAACTTAGTAAATGTGGAATGTAAATGTCTTAGCACAATAACCAAGAAAATGCCAGGAAGGCTGTGTTAACTAGTGTGATGAAAATGTGTCAAACGGTCTATGAAGCTAGTGTATGATGCCCCATGATCATATCAATGTATACAGCTATGATTTAATAAAAAAAAAAAAAAAAGAAAAGAAAAGAAAAAAACACAGGACATTCTCTGCAACATTCTTACAATAAGTACAAATAATTTCATGCAGCTTCATATGTAGATACAGGGCTCTATTTAAAATAAATGGAGTCATTTCACTCCGTGCTTAAAATCTTGGAATGCCTTAGCAGTTTTACTGACCTAGAAAGTATGGACTCAATTCAGAGAGGTTATGGATTTAGATGGCAAAAGCTATATATATATTTTTTCTTTTTTTTTTAAATTTTATTTATTTTTGAGATAGAGTCTCACTCTGCTGCGCTGGGCTAGAGTGCTGTGGCATCAGCCTAGCTCACAGCAACCTCAAATTCCAGGGTGTAAGCAATCCTCCTGCCTCAGCCTCCCATAGTGCTAAGATTACAGACAAAAGCTACAGTTTTTTTTCCACTAACTTCTAATTAAAGTTTAGAATGTCCTCCTATGAATGAGGGCAGAAAACCATATTCCATATCCATTTATATCACAATTTTATAGTTATCTCACAATATTGTATGTGCTAAGAACAACTGCATTAATTAGACTCACTGCTAAATCCTATTATTTAATGCCATTGAAAAAGAAGTACTTAATTACTATATCACAAATTTGGTTTGATGTATGTATTTTAATATAATTGATTTCCTTTTTAATCATGCATTTTTTTCTTATTCAACTAAAAACATTACTTTTTAAAGGAGTTCATAGGTTTTATCAACTAACTAAAGGGGTCTGTGGCACAAGAAAGTAGTTCACAATCCCAGATAAACAGATAAAGACCATAAATATCAACAGCCTTTTTCAAAGTCCCATATTGTCAAAAACACACAAGACTGAACTACTTTCAGTTTCTTTGATGGCCCATGCTCACTCTCACCTCACTCTGTTGTATCCTCTCATTCTCCAAGCCTGTCCTATCTACCCTTTCACCTGGGTAACATCCCCACATCCTTCAGGCTCCTGCCAAAACGCAAATACAATTGCATGCACACACGCATATGCACACGCGAGCAAGAATGGCTCAGCTCACACCATGCCTTCTACATAGTCTGGACCTCCCAGAACAGTGGCTATTGCTTTTGGTGTAAAAGCACATCATCTGCCTTCTTCAGCAGACTCTAAACAAGCTCTGTGCGCACAGGGACCAAGACAGCCTTATAGGAATATTCCTAGGATCTAGAGCAATCTGGCCCTTAATAAATATTTGTTAATGAGTTAGTGTTTGAACACATATAAAATAATGACTAGTTCCCTCTTTTTTGCTTCTTGGTCTACCTGCAAAACAAATCTACAATTTTTTATGATGCTTCCAAACTCTAAAATCATGAAACAATCCCCAATATTATATTTCACCCTGATTAACCCAAACACACTTGCTTTTGAGCACACCACATAGGACCTCCTTTCCACTTCACCTCACCCTTAACTTGTAAGTTCTATAAAAATGATCTAGAATTGTGTTTATTAGCTAACGTTTCACTGATCATCTCATGCATAACATCCCGGACATCTGCCCACCAAGTGTTCCTGAAATTTCCCCTTGATCACTTCTTCATTAAATTCATAGACATTATGACTCCTGAGCCTGACCAAAGTCTTACAAAACACTCACTTACATTAGGATTGACAGTCTTCCTCTTAGAAGTCTTCCAGACTGTCACAGATGGAAAGAACTCTAGAGGCCATTCAGAGGGCAGAGAGGGGGCAAAGGTTGGAAGGCATCCTCATAAAAACTCTTTAAAGAGAACTGTTTCAGAATACACATGCTTATTATTCTCTTCCTCCTTGATTGTGGCTTAATCCATCTTACTACTGAGGTCTGAATTAACCTGTGCTTCTTGATCCCAATGTTGGTCAATGATGTTCTTATTCGTTCCCTCAAAAAATACATACACATATACACACACACACACAGACACACACACACACACACACACACACACACACATATATATTTTTTTTTTAGAGACAGAATCTCACTTTCTTGTCCTTGGTAGTGTGCCATGTTGTCACAGCTCACAGCAACCTCCAGTTCTTGGGTTTAGGCGATTCTCTTGCATCAGCCTCCTGAGTAGCTGGGACTATAGGCGCCTATACACAATGCACGACTATTTTTTTTTTGTTGCAGTTTGGCCAGGGCTGGGTTTGAACTGGTCACCCTTGGTATATAGGGCCAGTGCCCTACTCACTGAGCCACAGGCGCCACTCTCAATATGATTGAAGACTACTTGGCATCAGGCATGCCTTTCTCCAGCAGGGTTGCTTACCTGAGCTTGACTATTTTCTCAGTTCTGCCAAGCATGGAATATATATCATGCTATTCTAGATATATAGGAGAGAAGGTAATTCATTCCACCAGTGTCTTGGGGGCATTGGGTTTAATTCTTATAGAATCTCAGAGGAGGAAGGCTCTGTCTCAAAAAAATAAATAAAATAAAATAAAATAAAATAAATGCTACTAGAAGCCAGCAGAGGCTTTTAAGCAGGGAGGTGGTGTTATAGAACTTGTTTTGAGATGGGTTCCAACAGCCTCAGGGTGGGCCTCATCACCCCCATAAGATGGATACTGCCTGCTACCAACCTGCACCAGGGGGCTGTGTAGGATAAAAGATGAGAACACCATAACTCTGAAATGACGACAGGCACCATTACTCTTAGATTGGTCCAGATTGGGCCAGAACAGGACAAAATAAGAACGATGGGCCAAGTACTGTTATGATGAGGGTTAACAAGCTAAGTGCTGTGACAAATTGTTTTACTTATTCGCTAATTGCCAGATCTGCTTTATGTGACTTTTATGTTACCTATCTGCTAATCTGCTAAATTGCAAGGTTCACTTCTGTAAAAGGGGTCATTATGACCCCATGCTCGCTTTTGGACTCTTTTGCTAACTTTCAGACCACCTGTTTGGCTCTTTGCCAACTTTCAGACTAGAATACTTTCCTGTTGCCTTCTTGAAATTCTCAGTTTTGAATAAGGGACCCCATATTTTCTTTTTGCACTAGGCCCTGCAAATTAGATATCTGCTTCTGTGTTTTCCTCCTAACAGGGAAAAAAAAGTGCCCATACTCAATGTGGGATTTATGTACACTGCACATTAGGGTCATGTTCGTGTGCAGCCACGGGTCTGGTCCTCACTCTCACAAGAGCCCAGAGGGTGAGGGCCCCTCCCACACTGGACATCCTGCCTGGATGCCTGGTTCCCCCTAAGATGACAAAGCCACTTAAGAGTAGGTGAAACCTGGTCTCTGTCCCTCCCAGAACCTTTCAATACTTGTAAGTCACAAAAACAGCAGGCAGGGCTTAAACTATTCTTTCTGGGCCAGTTGGACATTGGAAATCATTGCCCTACGACTAAGCAATTCTCTCCATTGCATCTCTCACATTCCTCCCAATATAATCGCCCACACAGCTGAGAAAGCAGGGGTCTAGACGACCCCAGAAAAAAGAAGCATGACTCTGGCAGATCTAGCAAAAGGACAGCCGAATACGGCTCCTCACCCCTACCCGTGGCTTAAGGTCAGCCACTCAAGCTGGGTGACAGGCAAGTTCTGAGTTAGCGCGTGGGCAGACTGTGTAGCTGGCGAAGCGAATGGGGATAAAAGTTACTTCCAGGCAAACGTGGACGAAAAACGGCTAAGGCTACCACCACCTCAAGTACAGAAACTAGGAAATGCTACCCCCTCCCCCAAAGTTTAACAGCACGCACCCCGCCCCTGCCCTTTGTCTTGCTCAAGGGCAGCACGCTAGCGAGGAGGACGCGGTCGCGCCGGCAGGTAGGGGGTCCCCCGCAACCGTGCGCGCTGGGATGGAGCCAAGCGGAGAGGAGGGTGGCGTGCAGGCAGCTGGAAAGCCCCAGGCCGCGCCTGCGTGCTGCTCTCTCAGCCTCCGACTGTTTTCGATTTCCCCTCAATCCTACTCTTTCTCGCTCCCTGGCTGTTTCCCCGAAAGCACGTGGGGCGGCTCTTCCGAGCAGTCGCGTCCCTCCCGCCGCGCGCCAGCTGGCTGTTTTGGAAACTTTCCAGACCGCACCGCGAGGCCTGAGAGTGCTGGTCCTGCGCCGGTCCGCGCGGCCCTCCGGGCACCCGAAATGTCAGCGAGGGGGTTTGACTACGAAGGCAATAGTGCTCTTGGTAGACATTTAAAAATATTATATAGAAGCAGTTTACCGCGCAGAAACATTTCAGAATATTTCCCTCCTTTTCCATTTATTTACATTTCTAGATGTCATTACAATAATAGGATAATACTGTCTATGTTTTCTATCCATTTTCATTTAACTTCATACATGGATATCTTCCGATATGATAATATAATTATTGAAAGCATAATGTTGATATTCTTTTTATGAATTGTGTTTTGATTTGTCAATTGGAAAAATAGGTTGTTTTTTATTTTTCACTATTATAAATGAAGCTGCAGTGAACACTCTTGTGCATAAATATCTGGTCATTGCCTTATAGTAGATTTCTACTTCCAAGAATATAGTCAAAACTTCTAAAAAAGGATTATGTTCTCCACATTATACTTAATCAATAGAATTCTAGTCAATGTGCCACTTTTAGATATGTAAAGAATGCAGCTTGCTTGCTTGTGGTCATTTTCCTAAAAGCACTCATAGCTTTCCCCCATAATAGGACGAAATATGTCATGACTGACCATATTGCAGTTTTGTTCAAAAACTGATAGGTACCCCTGTATTTTAATTAGCTGCTATGTAGGAGGCCTCCTGTACTTAACTGAGAATAAAATGCACAAAAAACTCACATCGAGAAAACACAAGGAATTTCAGAAATCCTTCATTTCAATTCTATTTTACAGATGAGCAAATAGAGGCTTATACTGAAGAAATGACATTCTCAGGGTTGCATAGTAGCAGGGTTTACAGTAGAAAAGAGAAAAGGCTGAGGGAGGCTTTGGTATTTTTAGAAATTCCTACTGTCAGACATTTAGGTTACACCATTACTACCAACATTAGAAAAATGGGGCAAAATGCAATATGATAGCCAAGAGGAGAGGGAAAGCCTCTAAGTTTGTATTACTACAGATTTGGTCATTGGATTTGTAGTTGCCATTTGAAATAGATCAGGCTGGAAAGAAACAACATGTAGTGTTTTTATGGGGCTCTGGTGAAGACACACGTTCTCCTTGCGATTGAGAAACCTCAGGTGAAATATCCATGGTGAGGGAAGAGCAATGGCCAGGTTCCACTTGAAAAATTCTGTTTTAGAATTCAGTTGTAGGATGCTTTGCTTCCTCCAATAAGATCTATTTCAGTGATCTATTGCTACATAACAAAGCCAAACTATTCCCAAAATTCAGTGGGGTAAAACCATCACCAAATATCATTGTTTGTTGAGTCTCTGGTAGGCTGAGCAGTTCAGCCCATTTGGGTGAAGCCTATTTTATCTTGCCTGAGGTCTCTCACATTATCTGAAGCCTAAATTTAGACAACTGCATTGACCTGACTTCTCATGGAGGGTGAGTTGGGTTCTGAGAGTGGCGTTCACAAAAGCTCTTAAAACCTAGGCTCTAAATGACATAATGTCACATCTGCTGCATAATATTGGTGGAAACAAGTCACAAGACAGCCCAGATTCAAGGAATGGGTAAATAGTCCCCACCTTTTGCTAGAAGGAGCTATTGTCAAATTGCAGAAGGCTGTAGATAACAGAGAAGGGAATAATGTGGCCATTATTGAAAATAATTTACCAGGAGATCCTTGCTAATTTCATATAATGAGACTTACATGATCGATAATATTTTTGCCTTGGATTATAGGCTGCATTGTATTCTTTATATTTCTCATTATTGTAGATATTTCTACAATATGTTCCTTTAAGTGCTTTGTGCAACAGGGTAGGTATGATTAATGAAATACATGCAACTGGGAGATTAAGGATAAAAAAACAGGTCTCTCCTTTTCTTCTAGCAAAAATAAATTTCCTCTAAAGTGGGAATGATTTTAGTCTTTCCACTATAACATCATGTGAATTTATAGGTTACTCTGTTGCTTTCAGTTACTCATCATATCATGTGTTTTCTAGACTCCTCATTCTTAACTTGCCTTGACTACATAGTTCAGGGATAGCAAATAGTAAATTTAATCTTATCTGCTATTTCTAATTGATTACTACTAGCAAAGCGTACCCTGCCACTTGTTCCTTTTTCTTTTAAATACAATGCAAGTTTTTGCATCTATTGCTTTAAATTTTATCCAGTTAGTTTCAGCCCAGCAGCATTATAGCCTGTTAAGATAGTTTAACATTTTGACTTAGCCAATGGCTACCTGGGGCATGCCATCTTCCTGGCACAGGTAAGGAATACACAAGGACAAGCTGATTGCAAAGAACATGCTAAATGTCAGATTAAATGGTGTGTACATTGTAATTGCTCACATTCCTTTAACCAGCGCAAGTTACACGGCCAAGCCCAGAGTCAGCATGTGGAGAAGTATACTCTACCTTCAGTGAACCAAGATAAGAGGTGAGAAAGGAAAGAAAAACACTTGAAAATAATACATCTACTAAACATGGTACTAGCTATTTCTTTCAGTTTTGTATTTCTTGCAAATTTTGACATCGTTGATGGAGAGATACAGCTTTCTAAGCTGTTATAAGGTAACTGTCACACATTTGAATCTGTCAATTTCTGGATATCTAGGTTTTTGTTTTGTTTTATTGGTTTGCTTTTTAAAGCAGCTAATATGTTAAATAGCAACACAAAAAATATAGAGTTTGTTCTCTAGCAACTTAATCTTGGAAGGCTAAGGTTTGGACACTTCAAAAACCATAATATAAGGGAGTGTGTGGTTATTGCTAGAATAAGTAGAGACACATTTATTAGTTCAGAGACAAGATTGATGGCTACAGATTGAGCTGGTTAAAAAGAGAATATCGGATTTGGGCTGAGCTTTAAAAAGTCAGATAAGAATTTGGTAAGTGAAGACAGTAAGGCACAGGACTTGCCATTTATTATATGCAAAGGGGGCAGAACCTAGGAAATTAGAAGCACAGGGTGGGGAGGAGAGGGCTGGAACTAGACATTTCAGTTGGGTAATTGGATAATGGGAGATAAGGTTGGAAAGACGGGAGGGACATTTTGTGGAGAATCCAGACTAGCAGACAGTCTGTGTTTGCCATAAATGCAAGGAGAATTGTTAAGCCTTTCTACCAGGGAATGGCTGTACTGATCTGGTAGTTTGGGGGTATTTAATCTGCTAAATATAGAGGAGGGGAAAGAGACAGGAAAACAGGTAGTCTATCTAGAGTCCACCAGAGCATTCCAGTTCTGAAGTGACAAGGACTATAGCAAGTTATCGTCAGTGATGGTAAAACAAGAGGATAAAACATAGGGAAAGATGCATCCAGAGAACTTGATGATACAAATTGGGATTTGGAATGCCACATTATCCTATTTGTAGATGTTAGGATGATTTAATTCCTTCATCAATATTGAAGCTATTCTCCATGCAAGTTTCATAGTACCAGAAAGAAAATATTTTTAACATGTTATAATATCTATGGTTCTTAGAGTCAGCATTTTTCTAAGAGAACAATAAAACTTTGTCTTGGTCCTCAGTACAGGTTACTAAGAGCCCTTTCTGGTGGACTGACATCTCTTTGCACAGAAGGCTGGTTTCATTGCTACATTGGTACCAGAATCATAGCTATCACCAGCTCAATACTGTCTTTGTGAGGGTACACGTATGAGAAGAAGGCAGAGCACATAGATGTAGAAAAAATATAAAAAACTATAACACACATATATACGCCTATCCCTGGGGTATTATTTAGAATCTTCGCTGATGCAGTTGCCTTACCATTCAAGGCTTGACTCAAATCCCATCTACTTGAAGGAACCAATTGGTTTTATGGGCATATTGTAAGAAGATCTAACCTAGTCTGGCCTCAGCAATGTCTACCTAGGAATGATGTTTAAACTAAGATTTTAAATTAAAACCTGCAAGATGAGTTAGCCAGAAGATGGGGGAGAGAAATGTTTGCTCCAGGGGTTTTCCAAACACATGGCTGCTGGTGAGGCAGCCCTGAGTTTGGGGAAACATTTCAGCTTATTCGAAGAACTAAAACACTGAAGTAAGCCAAGGAAAGAATGGCACAAGAAGAGGTTAGGCAAACCAATACAGGAACTGGGACTTTATAGGCTGTATTAAGAAATTTGAATTTTATTAAAAAGAGCAAAGAAAAGCCATCATAGGATTTTTTTCCCCAAAAGGTTGGCAAATGATACACAATCTGCTTTACAATTTAAAAAATTACTCAAACTGATGTATGGAGAATGGATTAGTAGACTATGAGCTGAAGTGAGACAGTCAACTATGAATCTACTGCAATAATCCAAAAATGAGGGGAAAGTGGGGCAGAGAAGAGATGGCAAGAAGGAAATGAGACTTGGAAAAAAAAATATTTAGGAGGAAAAATCAACAAGGCCTGAGGTGTGAGGGAAAAGGCAATGTCAGAGATGACCCCCCAGGAATCTGGCATGCACCGTTTCTAGAAAAAGAGCAGGATTCAGGGGAAAGAGGGTAAGTTTGGTTCTGAGCATATTTTGCAGAGATCCCCAAACACCCAAGCCGAGCGTCATGTAGGGGCAATACATGCAGGTGTGAAGCTCTGAGAAGCAGTGTGGAAGATTATGCCTTTAGGAGTCCTCCATCTAGAAAAAAAATCGAAGCTGTGGGCAAGGTAGTCACAGCACAGCGTGAGAAGCGTAAAGAAACAATCCGAGGTCCGGGCCCTGACGACCCTCTGGCGGTGGTGGTGGAGGCAGGGGAGAAAGAAGATGTCATTCTCACCAAGACAAAAAGAATTTCAAAAATGGAGGCGTCAACCGTACCAACGTTTCTGAGTGGTCGAGTAAAGCGAGGACGGAAAACGTCCTCTGGGTTTAGCACCACGGAGGTCAGTTGCGAAGCTGAGCAACTGGAATGACAAAGTCCCCAACTGCCTCTGCCTGGGCTCCCAGTGATGGAGCTAACGCCGGGATCTCCAAGGTGGGGCCTCTGCAGACACAGAACTTCCTCTTAGTTCTGTAAAATACGTAAACAGAACCACCACTCCGCAGCACACGACTTCCGGTCACTGGCCTGCCGGCCCAGCCCAGAGCCCAGGGAGGCCTCAGCTGTCCAGCTGCCTGCTGGGGGGAGGCGGCGGAGCCGGTGGAACAGCCGCGCCTGATTGGCTGGGCGCGGCCGCCGCCGGTGATTGGTGGAGATGGAAGGAGGCTGGGCTCCGCGCGCTGCTTTTTCTCATGTCCGAGAGTTTCGATTTCCGCAGAGTCTGCGGAAGGGCCTAGTTAACCCCTGAAGACAGTTCCTGTCAGAAGCCAGACGGGACTGAGGTTCCCTGCGAGAGGCTACACCGTCGCGCCCCCGCCTACCTCTTCCGGATCTTGCGCGCGTAGTGAGTGGCCGTGAGATTCTGGGTGGCAGGGGAGGACACGCCGGAACTGGGGCCCTTGGGACCGTGCGGCTGGCCACAGAGCGAGGACTGGCTTTCAGTGCTGACTGGTGAATCCATGACCCCCGGGACAGAACGCGTCCCGCAGATTCCTGGTGCTAGCAGGGCCACCTGTCTCAGAGATGGCACCGCTCTGCACGGTTTCTCCTGCAAGAGTGTTCTGGCAGTGAAATAGAATTGTCCTCCTTCCTTCCTGCCCCCAGAAGACATTAAACCTTCCTCTTTTCTTCTTTTTCGCAGAAAGTTTAATTTGCTGTATGCCATCCTCCAGAGCGGTCTAGCTTAGACGCTCGCATTGTGTGCGTGCAACCTGAACAGTCCCGGCGCCTGCAGCTCTGTGTGTAGCTGCTGCTTCGGTTGAACTTCAACCCCTCGCTGGGTTACAAAGTGGCAGGTCGGTAAATGTTCATGTTAACAAATGAATAAGTAGATGACTTTGGATCTTAACTATGTATGTTTAAGGATGGAGATTAATGTGTTTGTGGAATTTAAAAGTGATGTCTAGTTCTTGAAGAGAAAAAAAAAATCCCCAAATAATGTAATTACGTGCCAAAAAAATAAAAAATAAAAAAAAATAACCCTGACCATTCCTGAAGAGTTCTAAGGTAGGTATGTAGATGTATGTGCTTTGAATGTTACTTGTGTAGATTAGAGAAGAAGTTTTTTTAAGGAACAGAAATGCAACTTCAGCCTACAGCACAATCCACTGTGTAAACTGCTTCATGAGGTTGCTGGACTAAACTTAGGATCATGATACACTTTGTTTTTTATTTCTTATTCTTTTTGAAATATACAAGGTTTCAGTTCAATAATTGAATTGTGTTATCCAGCACCTAATATACCAGGACACCATCCAAGGTCCAGAAGTGTCAAAAAGAAAAACACCCCCCTCCAGCCCTCTGGAGTTTACATCAAACAGCTTTACAAAGAAGACTGGAACTGATGGCTAATAGAGGTGCAGGAGGCAATGAGACACAAGCCATAGGAAACTTAATAGTCTATGAGTGAGTCTCAGGCATTTTTATGGAAGAAGGGGCATTTGTGTCTAGTTTTGAATACTGTAGGAATTAGCAAGGCAGAAATTTCTGGGGAAGCTGTTCGCAAGAGCAAGAAGCAATTGGAGCAAAGCAGAAATGTTGGTCATGGTGGAAGAAACAGTAAATAATTTTGTGACTGAGTTGCTTTATTGATGGATGAAGGTTTGGGAGTAGGGTGGAAATCAGCCTAAGAATGGACAAACTAGCATTTGGCACAGAAGAGTGAGGTGGTCCAACCTTTGTTCCATAGAGCCTGGGTTGGAAAGATAATACTGGAGACAGGAAGGCAGCCAGTCTTGGGACTAGAGAGGAAGGAATCAACCCTAAGTTTGGTTTTAAGCCAGGTGATTATCAGGGGATAGTCAGGCTACTCCTTGTTACCAGGCCCAATCTTATTGAGAAGAAAACAAGATTGATTCTGAATTTGTTAGCATGAATTTATTTATTTGCATGTTCTGCACCCAGATGCTGTGTATGTGCTGGTTCATTCAGTCTTAACCAACCACCTATTGCTAGTAAGTTGCCTGAGTTCGCCTGGCTAGTAGGGGGGTGACAGTCCGATGTATTTGCATTAGGCTCATCCTCATTAGACATGTAGCAGGGAGGGCAAGAGAGCCACACACACATTTGGAGCCTTTCACCTAGGTAAAATAAATTTGAGATGAAAAATAAAATTGCTACAGTAAGAGTGGGAGTGGGCTTGGGTCCATTTCTACTGGTGTTTATGGTGGTAACTAGCTTCATAGTCCAGGCATTTGCAGGTGTCCTTTGGAAGGACATTTATGGAGAAAGCTTCCTTTGGCCTGTTGTGTCTCATTGTATCTCGGGTGACTTTATACCTGCATGTATGTTCCCGACAACAAGCATGCAGACACGTTCTTCCAGTGCCTTGCTTGAAAATTCCACCCCCTTCCTCAGATATCTGGCAGGACAAGATTCATTTGGATCCACTCTGAATGTTGCCAGTAATGTGCTGATATAAATCCTAAGTTATGTGACAGCTCTGGGAGGCTCTTCATTTTCCTAATGGATTTTAGGGCTTCCTTTAATCAGATTTTTGTTATAATTTTTAACCTTCAGGATCATTTTTTAAACCTTAACTTAACAAATATCCAAAGAGTTAAATATGACTTTATTCTTTCAAGCTACATTTAACAATATTGTTTCAATTTTTGAAAGTCATTTCTGAGGTGGTATAAGACTTCTTTGTGCTAGTTTTATGGTTTGCAATAGGCAAAGAAAACATACACCTTTATTTATTTATTTATTTTTTGGGGCAGTTTTTGGCCGGGGCTGGGTTTGAACCTGCCACCTTCGGCATATGGGGCCGGCGCCCGACTCCTTTGAGCCACAGGCGCCGCCAAAATATACCTTTTTTTAAACAAGTATAACAAAATAATTTTACCATATGAATATAAAATATTAAATAAATACTAGTTTAAAATTCTTAGAGTTAAATTACAAATGTACTGTAATTTGTAGGAGAACACATTTTGGGGAATTCTTGTGATTTATCTTAAAACAAATCTAATTAAGATGTTTTTTCATTTATTTGATAAAAGCACAAATTCATTTTAAAGGTGTACTTATTGGTTATCTACTATGTGCTTGACATTTTTCTGGGGATATAGCAGTGAACAGAATCCCCCAAATTATTCTCTTCATGTGGTGAAAACGGGCAATAATCTGGCTCATGCCTGTAATCTCAGCATTCTGGGAGGCAGAGGCAGATGGATTGCTTGAGCTCACAGGTTTGAGACCAGCCTGAGCAAGAACGAGACCCTACCTCTTTTCTTTTTTTTTTGTAGTTTTTGGCCAGGGCCAGGTTTGAACCCACCACTTCCAATATATGGAGCCAGGCCCTACTCCTTTGAGCCATAGGCGCCACGTGAGACCCTATCTCTTAAGAAAAAAAAAATAACCGGGTGTTGTGACGGGTACCTGTAGTCTCAGCTAGTTGAGAGAGAATCGCTAGAGCCCAAGAGTTAGAGGTTACTGTGAGCTATGACACTACAGCACTCTACTGAGGGTGGCAAAATGAGACTCTCAAAAAGAAAAAAAAAATGAAAACAGGTAATATTCAAAATAAGAAAGAAAAAATGTGGTAGGTCAGATGGTGGTAGTTGGAGAAAACTACATGAGAGAAAAGAAATTTCAGGGTTGGGGGTGGTTGTAATTTAAATAAGGGGATCAAAGAAGCCTACCCCAATACCTTCAGGCACAGACCTGAAGATGTGTTTTCTGGAGGAGAAAAAAGCATCGATCCCAAAATTCAATTACAATTAGAGTTCAGGATATAAACATCATGTAAATAATGTATTTCAGGGAAAAATTATGTGTTAGGTTAAGGAGGATTTTTTTTTTTTTTTGCATTTGTTAGATAAAGTCCCTCTTATAATTGTGTCCCACCTCCAAGAGGTGTGCCATACACCATGACCCCCTGTCCTACTCCCTCCTTGTCTCTCCTCACTCCCTCATTCCCTTATCCTTCTAATACCTTGTATTAGATCATCTACTGCCTTCATATTAGAATTGAGTACATTGGATTCTTGCTTCTCCATTCTTGTGATGCTTTACTAAGAAGAACGTGTTCCACCTGGATAGGTTAATACAAAAGATATAAAGTCTCCATTTTTTTTAAATGGCTGAATAGTATTCCGTGGTATACATATACCATACCTTGTTAATCCATTCCTGGATTGGTGGGCATTTAGGTTGTTTCCACATTTTGGTGATTGTAAATTGAGCTGCAATTAATGGTCTAGTGCAAACATCCTTATCACAAAAGGATTATTTTTTTCTTTTGGGTAGATGCCTAGTAATAGGATTGCAGGATCAAATGGGAGGTATAATTTGAGTTCTTTAAGGATTCTCCATACTTAAGAAGATATTTAAAAGCAACAAGACCATAGAAAGGCTTTTTTTGGAGCAGTGGTCTTCCATTTGTGATACATATTCTTTTTTGCTGTAGAATGTCTCAGTGGTATGAACTTCAGCAGCTTGACTCCAAATTCCTGGAGCAGGTTCACCAGCTTTATGATGACAGTTTTCCCATGGAAATCAGACAGTACCTAGCACAGTGGCTAGAAAAGCAAGACTGGTAAGAAAAACTCATGAGACAAAGAAGTTTGTGCTTTAAAAATACTTGCTGGTTAAGGGTTGTGGTGCCCTGTTCACTGGTAGATGAATCTCATCATTGGCCCTTAGACTCAGCTGTTGCAGAAAAGTTTGTTGTTTTAAAAAATGACCAGCTGTTTGCTACAATCCTTTTGAACCCCCAAAGCACTGGTTCTCAACCTTCCTAATGCCTCCCAATGCCACAACCCTTTGATACAGTTCCTCATGTTGTGGTGACCCACCCCCAACCATAAAATTATTTTCGTTGCTACTTCATAACTGTAATTTTGCTACTGTTATGAGCCATAATGTAAATATCTGATATGCAGGATGTATTTTCATTGTTACAAAGGGATCGCAACCCATAGGTTGGGAACCACTGCCCCAGAGCAAACTGAATTTGCTATGTGGTATAACTGATATCCTTAGAAAGACAATAACAGAGTTATAACAGAAGGAATACCTGAACAAGTAAAAAAAAAAATCATTAATAACAATTTTGCAATATAAACAGACATGTACCCTTTTATATTTTCAGTAATAATTAGAAGTTTTCCATGTAGAAGTACTATATATTTCTGAAGAATCAATGCTATGTATTTCATATTTTGTGTTGTCATGTTAACTTTAATTCTCTGATTGTTAATGGTATACAGTGGATATTTGTATATTGAACTTAAAAAGTAGTAATAAAATAATGTAAACATTAAAAATAAATAAATAATGCCCCATGTTCACAAAGCTAAATATGGGTAGTCATTAAGCATATATATGTAGTTTTTGTGAAATTTAATGTCCCATATGTAGTCTGGAATGCTTTGGACAAATTAAATATATTCATACTATTCATTTTCCAATTTAGAATTGAGGCCATAAAAAGAAGTAATTTAGGTGACTCATGCTTATCTGTAATCCTAGCACTCTGAGAGGCCAAGGTGGAAGTATCCCTAGATGTCAGGAGTTCAAGATCAGCCTGAGCAAGAGCAAGACTCCACTTCTACAAAAAAATAGAAAAATTAGCTGGACACGTGGCAGGAGTCTGTAATCACAGCTGCTTGGGAGGCTGAGGCAGAGGCAGAAGATTGCTTAAGCCCAGCAGTTTGAGGTTTCTGTGAGCTAAGCTGATATTACAGCAATATAGCCTGAAAAATTGGGTGAGACTATGTCTACAAAAAAAGAAAAATCCTTTAAAAGAAATAAAGCCAAATTGTGATAAAAACATGGGTTAGAAATATGAAAAATACAGTAAAATTAAGGAGATATCTCCTAAAACTGCTATGTATTTTACTTTAAAATTTATTTGCTGATTACAAAAATTGTAAATGTCCCGGCTCGGCGCCCATACTCAGTGGTTGAGGCACCGGCCATCGAGGCTGGCGGGTTTGAACCCGGGCCAGGCCTGCTAAAAAACAATAACAACTGCAACAAAAAAATAGCCAGGCTTTGTGGCAGGTGCCTGTAGTCCCAGCTACTTGGGAGTCTGAGACAAGAGAATCGCTTAAAGCCCATGAGTTTGAGGTTGCTGTGAGCCATGACACCACGGCACTGTACTAAGGGTAACATAGTGCTACTCTGCCTCAAAAAAAAAAAAAAATTTAAATGTCCTAAAAATATTTGCCATAGGAAGCAAAGGCCCTGTTGACTTTTTCCCCTCCAGAGATAGTCACTGTGAACAATTGGGTGCTTAATATCTTAGAATTCTAAACTTTTCCATGCTAACTGCACATCATAAGAATACAGCATCATCTGCTGCTAAACGTAGTGTCAGTTTCAAAAGAAGAAAATTAAACCTAAGGAAACATCTAAATTATTTTTAATAATTTCTTAAGGAAACCAGTGTTTGTTTTGTCTGTTTCAAGTAGCATCCAGAATGAAATGTATAAATGTTCAATCTCCTAGGGAGCACGCTGCCAATGACGTTTCATTTGCCATCATCCGTTTTCATGACCTCCTGTCACAGCTGGATGATCAATACAGTCGCTTTTCTTTGGAGAATAACTTTTTGTTGCAGCATAACATAAGGAAAAGCAAGCGTAATCTTCAGGTATGACTCGGTTTTCATGTTTTAGTTGAAATATTCCCGTGTTTACTTAGGCCAGTTTTTTTCATTCAGCAAATACTTTTGAGCACACACTCATTAGTATTTAGAGTGTGTTAACTCTAAATTAGAGTGTTAGAGTGTATTAACAATACAGAGAATGTTAATAAACTCCTTTATGTGCTAATAGATACAGCATAAGTAAAATGAAATGTCGATTTGCTTTATAAACACAAGGAATTTTCAGGTGTGATAGTTATTAGCTGTCAGTAATTCTGAGAGACATATGATACTTTGTTTTATTAAATACTGCTGATATTTAAACCAAAGAAAAAAGCTGCATTTTAAGAGTAGTGGGCCATAGTAACAGGTTAAAGCTCCAAGGAACTGTAGAGATCAGTTAGGGTTAGGTCTCTAATATATAGATGAGGAATAAGTCTGGAAAGGTTTGACTTCTCTGAGGGAGTCCAGTGATTTCAGGAACTATACTCCACCTTGCTCGGCTTCTGCTAGAGTTGCCGTCCTTGAAAAGAGAAAGTAGAGGGAAGATCAGACATGAGAAAACATGCTACAGAATTTTAGGAGTTATTCAAACATCCTGTTAGCATGCCATTGGCCTGGCTACCATATTTATTTCTGTATTAATGAAGGTGAAAGCTGTCTTTTTTTTTGTTTCATACACCACCACCAAACTTTTCACTTTAGATAACTGGAAGCTTTTTTCCCCTTTTATGAATATATCTATGATTTTATGATACCTATGAGTGGGGAAATCAGATTAATTTTACAGGTATCTTCTCTTACAGACTTTGCTTGACTCTCCCCATTTAAAGAGCCATAATTGCCAGTACTTTGAAAACTAATCTTTAATAGCAGCAGAAAGCATGAAATGCATATCTTTGTTGTAATTCAAAGCATACCAGGCGTCCTCAAACTTTTTAAACAGGGGGCCAATTCACCATCCCTCTGACCGTTGGAGGGCCGGACTATAGTTTAAAAAAAAAAAAACTATGAACAAATTCGTATGCACACTGCACATATCTTATTTTGAAGTAAAAAAACAAAATGGAAACAAATACAATCACACCACCTCATGTGGCCTGTGGGCCGCAGTTTGAGGACCCCTGGACCAATAGATGAATTAATTGAGGAATAAAATAGATAGTTTTATGTCATTTATATTGTCTCGGGATCCTAACAAGATAACTGGCTTTATTAAATAAGGAAAAATATTAAAGTTAAAAACACTTTATAAACTGTGAGTGAAAATATTTTGTTTTTTCATCAAAAAGTATTTTAGATACCTGCACTTAACTAGAAGGCTAAAGCAATTTTTGTGATAATTTGTGAAAGGAATATTTTGATTTAAAAAAAATGGCTTATGTAGAATTTAATACATGAGGTTTCTCAGAGAATATAAACAAATTAAATTAATAATGCACAATTGTTCAAACATTTCTGAATTTAATTAATTTTTATTCTAACCATCCAAATCTAGGATAATTTTCAGGAAGACCCAATCCTGATGTCTATGATCATCTTTAACTGTCTGAAGGAGGAAAGGAAGATTTTAGAAAATGCCCAGAGATTTAATCAGGTACTTTGTTCCCAACTGAACACTAAAAATTATAATAATATTAAAATTTGTTTATTCATTCAACAAATATCATTGAGGATCAGTTCAAGACCATGGTGAATATCTCTCTGATTTTATAGCCCCAACAAGTAGAGAAAATGAGATTTAAGAGATTTTATAGAACCAGGTTTTAAGAACAATCCTAATCGAATAGAATTAAGTTCTAGTGAAGAGGGAGACAACACATAAACAGGATACTTCCCCAGATAGTGTTAAGTGCTATGAAGACAACATGCTTATTTCATGCAGTAACGGGGGGAGGGGGTGGTTTCTTTAGGTAAGGGTCAGGAAACTCCTTTGGGGTGCTGGCGTAGGATTGGGAGCCAGCAGACGTTGGTGGGTTCTTGTAGTAGTCCAAGGAGGATGCTGGCACTCAGAATCAGTGGAGCTGGGAATGAATGGACAGATCCAGGTTGTGTTAGGGGGTGGGGTCAGCAGGGCTTACGTTGAAAGTCTAGTTGTGGACATGAGAAAGAAAGTTATGAATGGCTCTATGGTTGTGACTTGAGCCTTTGGGGACTGGTAATGCTGCTCATGGGCTGGGAAGGTAAGGAAAAGAGCAGAGTTAGAGTTTTCTAAGACATAGGTTTTGGGAGAGAAGAGGTTGATAGGAAATGCAAGGGCTTTATTTTGAGCAAGATTGAGATACCAACTAAATATCAAAATTGGCCGGGCAGGGTGCCCCACACCTATAATTCTAGCACTTTGGAAGTGGGATGTGGGTAGATTCTAGCCTCAGCTCAGGAGTTCAAGGCCAGCCTGAGCAAGACTGAAACCCCGTCTCTAAAAAAATCACTGGGCGTTGTGGCAGGCACCTGTAGTCTCTAGCTACTTGGGAGGCTAAGGCAAGAGGATCGCTTGAGCCCAAGAGTTTGAGGTTGCCGTGAGCTATGACATCATGGCTTTCTACCCAGGGTGACAGAGTCAGTCTCTGTCTCAAAAAAAAAAAAAAAGTAAATATTTAAGACATCCAAGCAGTGAGTGAGAGTCATACTACTATCAAGATTTTTGATTATGGTGTTACTAATCTCGGTAACAGCTCTCCTGGCAGTCAGGGTTCAGCAGTTTCTTGAGCAGTGGGGTGTGAAAATAACCCAATAGGCAGGAAGTGTGAAACCACCATGTGTGGGTTCTGGCTAAGACCATTCCAGGATGCTGGGGAGAATGCACCTTGCGTGCACTTCACTGACCATCCCAGGATGCTAGGGAGAGTGCACCCTGAGGCACTTCACTGACCATCCCAGGACTCTGGGGAGAGTGCGCCCTGAGTGCACTTCACTGACCATCCTGGGACGCTGGGGAGAGTGTACCGTGAGTGCATTTCACTAACAACTCATCCAAGTGAGCTACAGTGGTGGGGATGGAGAGTTTCTAAGTGGCACCAGTAAATGCCAGAACATTTGTCCAGTCCTTATTTCTCTGTTGCTTCCTGGGCATTTACTTCCTGTCTGTTACAACGAAAGTACCTCAGGGCATGTAAAGATAGGTATTATTTATCTAAATTCAGGTTGTCTAGTTCATCTAGTTCCAGCCTCGTGAACAAAAGTTATTGACGCTGGAGGGAGAGCTGGCTATGTTGTCTCCTCTGTGACAGGTGAGCCTGTCTCCAGCCTGGCATACACCTGGGAGGTTTAGAGCAGGAAATTTTGATTATGTGGAGCTTTGATGGGCCGCCTCTGAATTTCACATAGACTTGAGAGGACCACCAGGGGCAGAGATGGACAGAAAGACAGACTGTCCACCCTTGCCCCCAGGCCTGTCTGTCCTTACATCTGCCCTCAGCCCAGAGTCAGCATTCAGGCAGAGGAGGTGGTCTCCGATCTCCCATATGAACTCCATCCTGTGGCTATTCTTTGGGTCTTGGAGGCTTATAAACAAACCATAAGGGAGTTTACTGTCATTAGCTGCATGGAAAGCCAATTCCTGAGACAATGAGGGTTGTCAAGGAAGAAAGGATTTATAACGGTGGGGTGGACACATCAACTGGTAGGTGGGCAGTGTGACTCTGATGAACAAGGGTCAAAGTTTGTTTGGAGGTGAACACTAAATGAGTAGTGTGCAAGGGTAGTGGGCGTCCTGTGTACTAAATGTGAATAGCATGCAAGGGTAGTGGGCGTCCTGTGTTCAGGGTGGAGTGCAGGGCACGCAACGCAGTGAGAAGTCGTGCTGGTACATACATCCCATGATCAAGAAATGGTGGATAAGTCCCCTCACCACGGAGCTTTTAGTATTAAAAGAGCTAGGAGTTAGTATTGGTGATTCTTTCAGCCTTGTGCATGGCCTCATTGGGTCCTTGGGTACAGTCTATGGTGGGGTATCACTTGTCCTCTTTTGACAATCAGGTGGTGGGAGAGTGGCTGTAAGGAGGTCCTGCTGTTTCTGGGAAAGAAGCTCACAGAAATGCATTAGTATAACAGTTACATGGCTCGGCTCCTATAGCTCAATGGCCAGGGTGCCAGCCACATGTACCAGGGCTGGTGGGTTTGAACCCAGCCTGGGCCTGCCAAAAAGCAACAACTACAACCAGAAAATAGCCAGGTGTTGTGGTGGGCACCTGTATTCCCAGCTACTTGGGAGGCTGAGGCAGGAGAATCGCTTAAGCCCAGGAGTTGGAGGTTGTTGTGAGCTGTGCTTCTATGGCACTCTACTGAGGGCAACATAGACTCAAAAAAAAAAAAAAAAAACCCAACAAAAACAGGCACCTGTGGCTCAAGGAGTAGGGCTCTGGCCCCATATACGGGGGGTGGCGGGTTCAAGCCCAGCCACAGCCAAAACTGCAAAAAACAAAACAAAAACAAAGTTACCAAGTTTTAGTCAGTAGATCTTATTGAGAGTTTTCTATTTTCTGCCTGCTTTGAAACTGCAGTGGCTAAGCTATAACCACTAACGTGTACACTGAAAACTGATTTGGAACATAAAGAAACTAAAAACACTATTTTAAAAAACATTTTCTTGCTTATGGAGCTGACCTTTTGAGCTCCTCCACGTTAAAAATGTAGGTAATCTTGGCTCAGCGCCTGTGGCTCAAGCAGCTAAGGCGCCAGCCACATACACCTGAGCTGGCGGGTTCGAATCCAGCCCAGCCTGCCAAACAACAGTGACAGCTGCAACCAAAAAATAGCCAGGCATTGTGGAGGGCCCCTGTAGTCCCAGCTCCTTGGGAGGCGGAGGCAAGAGAATCGCTTGAGCCCAGGAGTTGGAGGTTACTGTGAGCTGTGATGCCATAGCACTCTACCTAGGGCGACACAGCTTGAGGCTCTGTCTCAAAAAAAAAAAAGTAGGTAATCTCAGAGGGGATTCATTTTGAGCCTCTCTGAGAATGCTTGAGTTATCAGAGACACCCTTGTAAGGCCTTCTTGGGGTGTGTGGGTAGGTCTTAGGTGTCTAGAGATGTCAGGGAAGAGAAAGAGGCCCAGTAGGTATCTTCTTGCTGAAGTTAGCAGCCTACAGTTGGCTAGGCAATTTAGAAACATCTTTGCTGTTTCCCCCTTTGCTGAAGTAGCTGTGTTTTGTAGTAGTCATATGGCCAGGTGTGCTGGCTCTTGCCTGTAATCTCATCTGCTTGCTAAGGCAGGAGGATCATTTGAGGCCAGAACTTTGAAACCAGCCTACACAACATAGTGAGACCCTGTCTCTAAAAAAATTTTTTTTTTAATTAGTCAGGTAGGGTGGTGTGCTTCTGTACGTCTAGCTGTTTGGGAGGATGACATCGGAGGATTGTTTGAGACCAGGAGTTTGAGGCTGTAGTGAGCTGTGATTGTGCCATTGCACTTCAGTGTGGAAGACAGAATGAGACTTTATCTCTTAAAAAAAAAAGTCATGCATCTCTTAACAACAGGTATACATCCTGAGAAAAATATCAATCGATGATTTGTCATTGCGCAAACTTCATAGAGTACACTTACGCAAACCCAGGGGGTACAGCCTTCTGCATACCTAGGATGTGTGGTTATAGCCTGTTTCTTCAGGCCATAAACCTGTACAGCTTGTTACTGTACTGAACACCGTAGGCATTAGTAGTGTAACGGTAAGTATTTACCGTTTGAAACTGCAGTGGCTGTATCTTGAGCCACTATATATTGGCTATATATTGAAACTGCAGTTTCAATATCTAAACATTGAAATGGTACCATAAAAATAAAGTATAAAAGGAGTGTCCAACCTTTTTTGTTCTTTTCTATGTACCAGAAGAAGAGTTGTCTTAAATCGCACAGTAAATATACAAACACTAACGAAAGCTGATGAGCAAAAAAAAAAAAAAAAAAGATCTGTGCATTATTTTTGTGATATCTAATGCCACAGGTAAGCAAAACAGTCATCCAATAATGTGCACAGGTTGGACACTCCTTATGGGCCACTCTATTATAATCTTGTGAGGCCACTGTCACAAATGTGGTCTGTTGCCTGAAACGTTGTCTGCATGTGTGATTGAGTATCTTCTGTTATCTTTGGGTTATCAAAAATAGGACTAGGGCTGGGTGCAGTGGTTCACACCTGTAATCCCAGTACTCTGGGAGGATTGCCTGAGCTCAGGCTTCTAGACCAGCCTGAGCAAAAGCGAGACCCTTTCTCTAAAAATAGCCAGGTGCTGTGGTGGGTGCCTGTAGTCCCAGCTACTAGGAAGGCTGAGGCAAGAGGATCATTTGAGCCCAGGAGTTTGAGGTTGTTGTGAGCTGTGACACCATAATGCTCTACCAAGAGCTACAAAGTGAGACTCTGTCTCAAAAACAAAAAAAAAAGACTGAATACTCCCAGGTGAGTCTGGGTTTACAGTCATTATTAACTTTATAGTAGGAGGTTTTCTTTGATGCCCTTAACGGAACACTTTTCAATTTCAGTATACCTCTGAATCACCTGGGATTCTATTAAAATGGGGTTTCTGATGCAGTAAGCAGATTAACACCCGAAATTATGCATTTCCAATAAGTTCCAAGGTAGTAAGATATTGCTGGTCTAGGGACCACACTTTGAACTGGAAGGCTTTAAGGTAAGTAGGACAGGATTAGTAAAAATAATCTTATATATTTAATTTGAGAAACCCTGAAATAAATTCTCCAGTACCATGCAACTATCTGAATTAATGGAACTACTAAAAATACTATTTATTTTAGGCATGAACTGAGCCTAGTCTTTCAGTAGTCTTGTTAACAGTTTGCTAGCATTTTCCAGGGCCTTGGGAACTGAACTATTTCTTATTGACATACAAGTGGGAACCCTGCAGTAAGTTTTGAAGGTCTGAGAGGTAGGTGGGACGCAGTGTAGGGCTTGACTTTGAAGCATAGCCAGTGAGTCAATACACCAGAGAAAAGATGGTTGTTAATCATGCCCTTTCATCACAGGCCCAGTCGGGGAACATTCAGAATACTGTGATGTTAGACAAACAGAAGGAGCTGGACAGCAAAGTCAGAAATGTGAAGGACAAAGTTATGGTGAGTGCTGAGTAAACACACATTTATTCTGAAATATTTGGTAGGGGAAGAAAGGGTTCAGTCACTCTGGGTGTAAACCTTGTGACTGAGTTCAGTCTTTTAAGTAGCTAAGAAGAAAAATTTTGCCAGTGTCCATACTTAAGTAAATGAGGTGAGAACCAGTGACCAGTGAGACGTTTTCATGGCGCTGTTAAACTGCCAAACATGGAGCACATCTTTGCCCTCCTTGCAGGACATGCAGTGAATGTTGACTTTGCCCCATTACCCAGTAAACTAGATGTCACTGCTCTTAGTAGGCCGTTGTGTCCACAGCTCTCAAGCAGGATGTTCAGGGTTACCCAGAGCCCCGGCACAGGCATGGCCCCTTTTCCTCAAGCACTCTTTATTCTGCCACTCAGAAAAGCAACAAAACATTTCATGAAAGAAGGTCTGATATATTTCTAATTGACATAAGACAGTTTTAAGGTCAAACTTCCAGGACAGTTTGTGGAGGCAGAGGGCTATTTTGGTGCCCTGTTGGTATATGTTCACTCTCTCCACTGTTAGGTTGTTTTCGGGGAGAGAGTGAGGAGTTCTGCTTTACACTAGCCCTACATTTGCAGAAAAGGCCTTCTGGCCAAGGGGTGTGGTCCTGCACAGGTCTCTGTGTAGCGCCCACATGACCTTGATTTCTGCACTCCAGATAGCTTCTTTCCAAAATCCCGATTCTTTGTAGCTTGTTTATCCTATAGCCTCCTAGGGAACCGCTCCATTAAAGTAGAAACCAAGTGGGCCCTTTCCAGAAATAGCCATGGAAATCCAGAGAATATTTAGAATGTGACAAAATCCCAGACAAATGAGGCTTGTTTGTAAGAGGGAACATACAATTGATTGTCCAGATCAAGGTGCATTTAAGCAACTAAGAAGGCGCTGTTAATATTGACACCAGGATAGCAGGTGTGCAATCAGGACTGTCCCAGTTCAACTGGGATGTGTGGTCATCCTTCTTATTTGGAAAGAATAAGGAGATTTTTCATAAACTTGTTTTGTCCTGCTGTTTGCTCCACAGAGTTGTTATATCGCAGAGGCAGTATCAAAAAAGATTAGGAAGAATCAAAATGTAGGCTTTGAAATCAAGTGATGACACACAGATCAGTTTGAGAATTCTACGTTTTCTTTTTTTAAAAGCTTATTGCATACTTATTAATGAACTGTGCTTATTACATATATCAGTGAAATAGAAATTATTTCATGTATATGATCAAAGTTTTGTAAGTCTAATCCATTTTTGAGCAGGCTAGAATTGTTTCCATGTTTCTCTGGGTTCTAGAGAAGCAACACTCAGATTTCTAGAGTCTTTGGAAGGTGATGATCAGCGGAAAATGTGTTTGTGTCTCTATTTGTAGTGTATAGAGCATGAAATCAAGAGCCTAGAAGATTTACAAGACGAATATGACTTTAAATGCAAAACCTTGCAGAACAGAGGTAAGGAGTAACAGTTAAAGCAGTGCCCGTTGGCTAGAATGTTTTGTGTTCACACCAGATAACACAGATGAATTCTCCTTTATATTTTTAAGTACTTTATGACTCAGAGTTGCTGGTCTGGACTTCTTGGTGACCCAGGCCAGCATTTCTCAACCTCAGTACTGTTGATATTTTGGGCTAGATTATTCTTTGCTATGAGGCTGTTCTGTGCGTTGTGGAATATTTCACAGTATCCCTGACTTCTACCGACCAGATGCTAGCTAGTAACAGTACCTGGTAACCTCTGTAATGACAACCAAAACTGTCTCCAGACATTACCAGATGTCTCCAGGGCTCACTCCAATTGATAACCACTGGTTTTGTGTTATTCACCTGACTTCTTATGCTGAGCCCACTGGCCGACACAGGTCGATGGATGCGTGGAGTTCCCTGCCCTCACACCTAAGTTCCCACACCCATTCCAGACACGTGTGTGTATGCTGCACACAAATTCATTCCTGTCATGTTTTGAAGAAGTTTCACTCTATTCTGTTGCTAATGTTGCTGTTTTTAATGAATGCAGCAACTGAAAGTAACCCACAAATGTACATTGAACAGAACATGGAGGGTGCTGCTATTACCCTAGTAACTGAGACGGTTAGTAGGATATGGGTAAAAAGGAGGAGAAACAGGAGTCAACTGCTACTTCCTAGTCATCTGTTTCTCTTTCGAAGCCCCAGATATGCTTTGTGTACATTTTTTTTTTTTTTTAACTGAGGTTTTGAATTTTGTCATTTATATTCATTCAGGTAATATTCTGAAAATAATTTAAGTTGTAGACAGTACTGTTTCCAATTTATATGCATCACTGAGGACAACTACTTTTGTTTCAGTGTGTTCAGTTTTTATACTTAGAACATTTTTTCTTGTTTTGTTCAATAAAGGTTAAAAAAGACTTAAACTTTGACCTATTACTACATAGTATTTGTGTCATAATTTTCTAAAATGTTCTTGGCTTTAGTTGGTTTTGTCTTCTTTATATAAATATATTTATCTGCCATCTCTTCTAATTCACAGAACATGAAACCAGTGGTGTGGCCACAAATGAACAGAAACAAGAAAAGCTGTTAATCCAGAAGTTGTATTTAATGCTTGACAATAAAAGAAAGGTAGTGATTTACTTTCCAGAATAGCATGTTGCTTATGTCAGAGACTGTAAATAATGAATTTGCAACAGAGGAACATTTTTTATAACCACTTGGCTTAGACACCCATTAAGAATGAATGGATATTTGCTTTGCTTTAAAAAAAAATCTTTTAAAATTTAATGATTAAAAATGAATTTTTTTTCACTTTGTTTCTTCTCTGCATTTAGGAAGTAGTTCATAAAATAATAGAGTTGTTGAACATCACTGAGCTTACCCAGAATGCCTTGATTAACGACGAACTGGTGGAGTGGAAGCGGAGACAGCAGAGTGCCTGTATCGGGGGACCGCCCAATGCTTGCCTGGATCAGCTGCAGAACTGGTAAGATTCTCTGCAGCGGAAAGCTGGCAGCTGTGTGGCTAACCACATAAACTCATAAAGTCACCTTTGAGCTGCTAGTTGAATGGACTCGGTCAAAACTCTTAAGTTTGACGTAATCCAGCTTCTGCTTATTCTGGAAACACTAATTTGGAAAGCACAGTGTTGTTCATGACTGTCGCCACGTCCAGCCACGTCTGCTTGCTCTGGAGCCATCCTGCACTGTAGGATGTGTCATTTGTGCAGAGCACCAGTGATATACATTTAATAAGCTGATTCCTAATGTGTGATTAAAAATGAAATAATTTTAGACATTTGCTAGGCCACACATTCAGTCATCCACCCATCGTACTTACTACATGCCTAGTGTGTGCAAGGTGCTGTACTGGGACCGAGGCACACAAGGATGAATGCTTCTTAGTCTTTGCCAGTCAGAACTTCTCAGTGTGGAGGGAGAGGTGGGCGTGGTAAGAACCCTGTGCAGGGGCAGGTTCCGGGAGCTCTGGCCTTCACCAGTGTTCCATGGAAGAAGTGGCCTGGTGCTGGCATAGGGAGTAGAAGTCCCCTGTGACAGAGAGAACTGCATGTACAAAGGCATAGGACCTGCAGGGACCATGTGGTGGGGGCTCCAGAGAGATGAGGAGGAAATTGGGCCTGCAGAGTGTGCTGGAGCCTGAGGGTGGGGTTCTCAGCACTGTGCTGGGGCAGGAGCATTATCTTGATGGCAAGCCATGGAATCCATTTCTGTGATTTTTTTTTTTTTTAGACAGAGCCTCGCCCTGGGTAGAGTGCTGTCACAACTCACAGCAACCTATAGCTCCTGGACTTAAGCGATTCTCTTGCCTCGCCCTCCCAAGTAGGTGGGACTCTAGGCACCCACCACAATGCCCAGCTATTTTTCCGTTGTAGTTGTCATTGTTGTTTGGCAGGCCTGGGCTGGATTTGAACCAGCCAGCTCTGGTGTATTTGTCTGGCGCTTTACCCACTTGAGCTACAGGTGCCGAGCCATTTCTCTGATTTTTTTATTTAGAAAGGTCACTATGTCTGCAATCTGAAGGATAGAATAGAGGCAGAAAGGCCAATTGGAGTACTATTAGCATATTATTACAGTCCAGGTGAGAGCTGAATTTGGGATGAGTAGAGAGGACAGAAGAGGTGGGATCATGAGGTGAACATGAAGGGATGGCGGCCCTGGAGCAATCACCAACTGCCCAAGGACTAGAGATCTGGGGAGGTTATTTTCTGCATTGCTAATTTAAAAAAATTCACAATTAATACCCACCCATTTATTTTTATTCTGTGATTGCCTGTATGTACCCTAAGTTTATTGAGCAGTGCTTTCCAGTTGAGTGTGCCCTGATGGACCTGGAGGGTACTGACCCCCAAGCCCTCCAGGTGGCCAGAGAGGCCCTGGAGTGTCTGGCGGGGGGCCCCCCCCCCCCCCCGCCCCGGGGCGGGGCGGGCGGCCGCACCGCGCGCACCCGCCTCCCCGACCGCCGCACCCCCGCGCCACTCCAGCACCCTCAGAGACCCCCACCCTCCCCAAACCACTCCCAACCCACTGCTCAGTCAGCGCCTCCATCGCGCGCCAAAGAGCGCGCCCA
>CAUYPK010154489.1:0-99694 GCA_963574355.1 Loris lydekkerianus | reverse complement strand
TGGGCGCGCCACCGCCGGTGTATTTTTGCCCGGCGGGCCTCGTGGTGGTTTGTGTACTGCTCCGGGCGTTGTTCTGGTTTTTTTCTTTCCAAAAGATCTATTCAAGATGCCGGGGGGGGGGGGGGGGGGGGGATGTTGGTCCTTAGGTTAGAAGGAGGATCTGCATTTCTAACAAGCTTCCTGGTGATCAGTCCATGGACCACACTTTGAGTATCAATGCTTTAGAGGATGAGAGAACAATGCGTAGAAGGTTCTGGTTCCTCCCAGAATTGCACAGAGCAGAGCCAACTTGTAATTGGACTGCTCATTTCAGGAACTGCTACATGAGAGAAATAAATGTTCTATTTTTAAAGACCACTATATTATGAAGGTTTCTACTTCAGTAGCAGTAGCCTCTCCATGAATACAAACATTACCAAGAATAAGGAAATTTCATATGGAACAATTACAGGAAGCATGTACTTCCATGTAACCTTACATCTCATTAGCTCTCATTTTGTGTGGTCATAAATTTTCCCATCTTTCACCTCTAGCGTCTTTGACCTGCATTTGTTGGCATCTTGCTGCCAATCAGATCCCCATCCACCTGTGCACGGATGAAAAGGGAAACATGCAGGAACACACAGGGTTTCTACCTGGGATCCCTGTGTTCAGGGTGGTGGTACCACCTGAGAGAGAAAATAAAACAGACACAGGTGGCGTGGATAATTCTGAGACACAAAACTTAATGATGTTATGTTATGGAATGGTGCTTTGTAAGTTGGGGGGTGAAGTCTAGGGTGATATGGGGCCGTGGGTGTCTCAGGACAGGGGCAGCCTCTGCTTATTAGCCGTCCGACCTTGAGGAAACAACTCATCCTTCTAAGCATCCCTTTTCTGATTAGCAATGTGAGGGATGGAAAGAATATCTCCCCCCGAGGGCTGTCACATGTAGTCCATTGAAATAACGCAAGTAGGATGTAGCACAGTGCCCTGTGCAGAGAAGCTCTCAATAAAGCTTATTTTTATCATATGTGGGAGCCGAGATCACACGTGGATGAGACATCAGAGGGTGGTGGTGTCATGTGAGAAGTGGCCCCAGAATGAACCAATACTGTCAATGAATAAGGAAGTGTAGGAGACAAAAATGGAATGATCAAGACAAGAAAATAAGTGGGAGAAACAGAGTTCAAGAAGGGTGTGGCCAGTCAAGAGGGAAAGTTGGGAGAATCTGATGAGAGGACCGAGGAGGAGGCCTGTGGGATTTGGCCAACAGGCTACCAGGGACCTTACTGAGAGGGGCACAGAGCTGTTCTCCACGGGGCTGCAGCAAGAGATAGTGATGAAGGGCAGGTGCAATCGAAACTTCGCTTCTGAGGAGTTTGGGACGAGAAGGAAGAAGATGGGGCTCTAGAAAGTACAAAAGAAAAGGCACAGGGAGGGGTAAGGAATGAAGACTGTGGGTTGAGGAGGGGCAGAGGCATGGTGAGCTGCAGGCCGAGTGGGAGGGCTGGCCTCTTGCGGAAGGATTCTGTTTACCTTTCTTGGAAATAACAGAGCTGAGAAGGGCAGCTGGAGCTAACTTGGGGTTCATGGGCTTTGGGTTAAAATAGTGCAAGTGTCTGGAAGCTGCATGGTTAGCCTTGCTGCGAGCTGGATGCTTGCATGTGGGGTACCTGTCCCTCTCTGGTGAAGGTCCTCATGTGAGCGAGGGCTGTCGTCTGTACAGCATGCCGCTGTCTGGATGCACACACACATACACGCACACACACATACACGCACACACACACACACACACACACACACACATCTTTTATGCAGACCCCCTGTACCAACAGCTCTGCTGTGCTAGGCCCAGCTGCTTCAGGAAGCTGCAATGGTCTGTGGCTTCTCTCTTCCCACCTGGATGTAAGTTTGTGCTCTTAAACTTCTTGCCTGATATGGCTTTTGTCATATAGATCCCGTTGGGTACTTCCCTCTATTCCAGCTCCTTGTTCTAGACTCTTCTGCTTTGTCCTGCTGCTACCCAAGACATGGACTAACAGAAGTTCCTCAAAATAAGCCAGCTCAAGCAGTGCTAGCAGACAGTGCTGCCAAGGCCAAATGTAGATCTGTCAAGCAGTGTGAGGATCAAATCTCCTGGAGGCTGTGAGACCTGGGCTTAGATATCACGGTGCTGTTTCATCAGTGGCTCTTAAAAGACTAATTGAACATGAAAGAGAAAGGCTGATCCACTGACCATGGGGCCCCAGGAAAAAGTCTACCCCGCACCATCTGTGGCAGTGCCGCTTTGCTGGGACAGACATGTCTAAAAAGTGGATGGCACGATTAGTGATAAGAACATCACTTCACAACTATATGGGTCTTTATAGAGCCTAAAGTGATTTCACATGTCGTCTCGTTTGTAAAGGGTTTTAGGTGATCTTTGGGGAAATGCCTTTATGGAATCTGAGAACCTGGTTCCTCCACGGGATAACATTCCTTCTGTGGGAACAGAAAGGATTAACACACTGTGGCTGCTGCCAGGAAGCAGGTGTGGCAAGGTCTGTGTTGTGCAGCTGTAGCCAGGGGGCTCCGTGTGCAAGTAAAGCTGCTGTTTAAAGCTGCTTTGTTTAGAATCAGACTTTTTTATGAATTTATTTTCTATACAAGAATCAAGAGAAGCCTACACCCTCAGAGGTGAGAGAACTGTGTCTGGATGTCCCCTTTCTATTGCTTTTCCACCACCAGTGTGGGGCTCCCTGAGTGCTCAGACAGTTGGAGACTCCTAGAAGACTCCCTGATTTAGGCACAGGGCAGGGGCAGTGAAGAAGTCATACCTGTATATTACCTGGCACCATATGTGGGGGGAATAAAGGGAAAGGAAAGGGCTTTGGACTAGACACTGTCTTTTAATGTTCCATAAGTTCTACTTCGTGAATTAAGGTCTAGCCCTGAGAGGGCCGAAGCATTCCTAATTCTGAAAAGTCTTAGATCATGGAGTACACTAGAAGAGAAGCAGTGGACAGTAAAGTCTGTGTTTTCGAGACTGAGTTTTCAAGACCCAAAGGTGATCTACTTCCAACAGCATGAATAGCTGCAGAAGTGCCAGCCCGACTGGCCTAGTCTCCAGCCACCAGGGGTAGGGATATTCCCATTGGTCAAAGGCACTGGACTGATCACAAGTGAAGTGAGGAAAGTCGCCAGCACAGACAAGTCCTATAAATCATGTTGGGAAATGATGACGATCACCACTGCAACAACTGCAGAATAATCTCTTCATCGCTCTGCCAGCAGCGTGAGTGGGCTACTCCTCAGGCCTCTCCTCTCAGCTCCGTCTGCACACATAGGGTGACACTATCCGTGCTGCCACTTGAGAACAGCTCTCTGCCACGTAGGGTCTGTGTCGGGCTTCCATGAAAGATCAACCGAGCCATCGCAAAGCACACACATAAACATGGTCCTTGAGACTGAATGATTGTATTGAACGATTTTTGTTTTTTTACTTCTCCCTGCAGCTTTTGGTAAAAGGGATGTTTTTGAAGAATCCAGTAAAAGGAAATGTATTTTTTCAACCATCTTTTCATTTCTAAAATCCTTGTTGAAATAATGTTGACCCTAGAGCTCTTTGCTAAAACATCACTATTTGTTTCATTTATTTCATTGTTGCAAAGCTTCTAGATGAAGCAAAGGTTCAGATTAAAGAGGAAATAAGGATTTATTACAGCTAGGGGGAAGTGCCAGACAATGCTCACCATCATTCACATTTTCAAGCTCTACCAGTGATGAGAACTAGATTTAGAAAAAGACATGGGGTCTCTTTCTTTTCTCTGACAGTACATGTTTTCTGATGTTCATGTAGTTGTTTGGTGGGTATGTACCACATTCCTTTGCTCTTCAAACAGAAGCTTTAAATGCTACTATTAATCAGGAAAATTGTTTGCATGCTTTTAGTCTTGACTTAAACAAATTTCCCCAAACTTGAGTCTTCAGAAGATAATGAATGGCCTGAATGTTAATTCTATTTATCTGATATTTAAAAACCATGTCCTTTCTCAGAGCCTCGAGGCAAGTGCATAATAGCATCACCCACTGAAGCACTTCAAACAGATAAATGTAGCATAAAACCAAAGTTAGCAGTAGACAAATGAATAGCTTATGTTCTGCCTGAGTAGAGCAGTACAAAGGATATTATTTACACAGTGATCAAAAAGTGGTATACCCACATTTATTTAGGGAGTTACAAAGATGAGAACTGACCCATCCATCCATCCACTTGTTCCCTCAACAAATAGTAACAGTGTACCTTACTATCTGCTAGCTAGTGTTCTGGATGTGCCCAGGGAACTAAACATATAAAGGTTCCATTCCTTGTAGAGCTTGCCTTCTAATTAGGGGAGATGGATAACAATTCATAAGCATAATAAGTAAGGTACATACTCTATTAGAAGATGAGAGCTCCGTGGAAGAAGAGGCAGGATAGTCGAGGGACTGGGGATGCTGGGGTGTGTATGGTGGGGAAGGGTGGTATGAGCTAGTAGGGTAGGCTGGAGCAGTTTCATTCAGGAGGCAGGATTTAAATAAATATTGAAGGAGGGTGAATTGGCTATTTGACAACTAAGGGAAGAGGATTCCCAAGCAGAGGGAACAATTAGGACAAAGGACCTCAGGAAGGAGTGAACTCAGGGTATGTTTGAGAAATAACAAGACCAATGGGCTGGTGTAGTGCACGCAGGTACAGAAAGAGTGGGAACATGTTACAGGGGTTACAGGACCAGATAAGATAGTCCCTTGTTAGGACTGGCTTTCATTCTGAGGGAAGCGGAGCCAGTGCATGAATCTGAGCAGAGATGTGACAGCCTGGCTTATACTTCAGTGGAAGCACACCGACTGCTATGTTGATACTAGTTAATAGGGCGGCCTTTTTAGAGGCTGTGGACATAATCCAGAAGGAAGATGCTGGTGAGTTGGACAGGGTGCTGAAGAAAGGTGGCAAGAAATAGTCAGATTCTGGATATTTTGCAGTTTTTGGCCAGGGCTGGGCTTGAATCCACCCCCTCTGGCATATGGGGCCAGTGCCCTATCCCTTTGAGCCACAGGCACCGCCAGATTCTCGATATTTTGAAGGTAGGTCAGTATGATTTCCTGAAATACAAAATAAAATGCTCCTTGTTTTCTTTCCACCAGTGGATTAGGAACCTGTCAGCTTGATGGCTGCAGCTGTGTGGCATGGGTCTTGGACATGACCGTGCTCATCTATCATGAGTGAGAATGTTTGGCCGACTGGCAGAGCTGGTCTTGCAGGAGTCTGTGTTCAGTGAGGAATCCAGGAGCCTCAGATGACTTTGTCCAGAGAAGGTGGTCAAGGCATATGCATTTGATTCAAGGGACAATAGATGAGTATCAGAGGACATGGGAGAGTCTGAATGGATTTCAGGATCTGGTGCTCTGGCAGTGCCCTGGCCCAGCTCCCATGAACCATGCCTTAAGATGAAGAGGCTTCAACTACGAGCTGTATCATAAAATACTTTTTGGACAATGGAAACAAAAGGAGTCAGCAGAATTGGCAACAGCAACTCCATCAGCCAGAAAGATGGTGCCACATTGCAGATATTGGTGTCCTCAGTATTGGGCACCAGCAGTTGGCAATGGTGCCCACATTGGCAGGCTTCAGTGGCATTGGCAGAACATTCAGTTGGCAATGGCCAAGGTGCCATTGATGGGAAGACAGTGGGCATCACAGCCAGTAGCACAGACATCAGTACCTTTGACACATTGGGCACCTGCAGCTCTGAACCAGCCCATGGCCATCATCACTAACAGATTTGGTGGCTTCAGTAAGTACATAATATTAACAGGACCAAAAGCATTTTTGGTAGGTTTCAAGTGGTGGTGACAGGAAACATCACCACAATAAACTAGAGCAAGAGAGGCAGAAAAGGGCAGATGTCATATGGCCAGCAGGTAGTCTAGCTACACAGCGCACATATGACATGAGACTCTGAGAATGAGTCATTAGGAAGCATTTCAGTAAGCCCTGGAATATGCAGAGATGTGTTGCTCTGTGATTGTTGTTGGAATCCTATTTTGAAGCCCTGGTTGGATTCCTGAGAGCCCCTTTTATATTTATAGTTAAGAGATAATCTAAGAACTATTCCACTACCATTGGAGTGAGAACAGCAGTCATAAGAAAAAATAGCTTAATCCTCAAGAAAATGTTTCCAGCCATATAGCCTGGTTTTTTTTTTTTTTTCAGTTTAGAATTTTTAATTACATCAGACAATGGAATGACTAACAATCTTCAGCTCTACTTATGGGAATCCCTAGTATAGTCAGCTCTTACAATAGTTTTAGCGGTTATGATTTATTTCAACAAGATTTTGAAAGCAAGATATATACACACACACATATATATGAGGTGTGAGAATTGAATTCATGAACATGCACTTATGTTGGTAGTACTGTACAAACAATTCATTGAGGTTTTATAACCTTAGTATATCAGAGTCTCACAGCTGCGTTTGTGTTGATGTATGGTGGTCTCTTGCTGAGCAGTGCTCATCTTTATTATTGTTGTGTGTATTTGTGTGCTCTGTAATGACAGCTTTGATGGTCATTCCAGAAAAAGAGGTCCAATATTGCTTTGAAGGGTAAACTAGGCACTAGCATTGGTGCACAGCTTCCCAAGGGGAGTACTTCAAAGGTGACCATAGTGATATTCAGCAATGAGGTATGTAGCACTTTTTCTACATGATATGTATTATATATGTACATAAAAATATCATCCTAGATATTATATAAATATAAAAGGGTGTAAGTTCCTACCTTCTAGGACGGTGTAATTTCTTAGAAGGAAATGTATTGTATTCCCAAAGAATATGTAATTTCCTTGCGTATACAATAATAGTCATGTGTCACTTAGCAACAGGGATACAACCTGAGAAATGCACTGTTAGGTGATTTCATTTTTGTGCGAACATCATAGAGCATACAGTACACACACAGATTTAGATAGTGTTGTTGACTGCATGCCTAGGTTATATGGTCTAGCCTGTTACTGTACTAAAGTCTGTTACTGTACTGAAGACTGTGGAAAATAATAACACAAATCATTAGGTGACAGGAATTTCTCAGCTCCATTACAATGACACGGTACCACTGTCATGTATGTGGTCTATCATTGGCTGAAATGTTATGCAGCACAGGACTGTATAACAAAATAAATTAAGTGCCAATGTTTTTATAAGTTCCAGAAAGGCAAAGAAATTTGAATAGGTTGGAGAAATTTGGGTACAGTTTCTGGTATGGTTTCCTTAGGATTAATATATAAAGAAGTGAGTGTATGTGTTCACGCATGCGCATGTGTGTATGTGTTTGTGTGTGTGTGTGTGTAAGAGACAGAGAAAGAGAGAGAGAAAAAGAGAACATGGGCATCTATTTCTCTCAGTAGAACCATAGGTAGTATTCTTTGTCTAAAGTGATTTACTTAATGCCCTATTTGGCTGAAAATATCTATTCATTCTTTAAGATTCAGTTCAAGCATCATCCACTTGCCCAGAAAGCCTTTCCTGACCCCCATGTATTTAGCTTTGCCCACTGCTTGCAGCATTTTTCATATAGTATTCTAGTTTTTTATATTGTGTCTCTGTCTAAAATGTGGGTAGAACTCCTTGAGGCAGGGACCAAGTCTTATCCATTTTTCCAGTCGTACCTCTGAACTTAACATGGGGCCAGAATGAATTGACAGACTGTTTAAATAGATGGACAAATCAGCCATTTACTGACAAATCTCTGGGCATAGTATTGTGGCTGTCTGCAGACCTTATGCATCTGGCATTGTTTTACCTCTTGGCCACCTAACTCCAAGCCTCCTGGGCATGCTGAGGCCTCAGGATGGAAGGTTAATTGTTAACTTTGCATGTACATCATGTAGCATTTAGCAAAGTGTTCTGCCCAAAGATGCTGGTAAATGTTGATAGAGGATGATGTAATTAAGTCCCAGAGGTAAAAAGCAGGCAAATTGATACTTTATACACGTATGGCAAGAAGCTCTTGTACCTTAGTGAATAAAATTTCACATTCAAAAGTGTCTTTTTTTTTTTTTTTTTTTTTTCTGAGACCGAGTCTCACTTTGTCACCCTTGGTAGAGTGCTGTGAATCATAGTTCATGGCAATCTCAAACTCTTGGGCTCAAGTGATCCTCTTGTTTCAGCTTCCTGAGTAGTTGGAACTACAGGTGCCTGCCACAACGCCAGGCTATTTTTAGAGACAGAGTCTCATTCTGGCTCAGGCTGGTCTTGAACTCCTGAGGTGAAGCAATCCAGCCTCCTCGATGTCCCAGAGTGCTATTATAGGCATGAGCCACCACGCTCAGCCTTCAAACTTTTTGTAATATATACACTTACCTCTTAGTATTTAGAAAATTGTAAAAATAATACCTTCCTACCAAGCAGTAGCTTGTAAGTAGAGCTGAGGGTTAAAGCTGATGATACATTGAAGAAAAAGCTTTTAACCTGTCAGGGCTCTGTGATTCATAAATTATAACCTTAAAAATTATCTAAAGTGTATCTATTTTGTACTTGTACTGTCCTGAACTCACAGAACAACAAGTAAAGCTAAAATGTATTTTCTCCGAGAAAGAATTGAGAAGAATTTGGCAATTACCTCTGAGAAGAACAACAGTTATCTGTTAACAAAAAAAAAAAAAAAAAAAAAAAAAAAAAAAGTTGAATTTGCATTTACTAAAATAGAGAACAGAAGACAATAGACCTGTGTGAGATAGTACACCTGGCTGGGCATTTTTCTCCAAAAGGTAAATGCATTGATAGGTGATTGTTCTATGGATTCTTCCTTGTACCAAGACAGGGTACTCTGCTCATAGAGGGAGTAGCAGAAAACATTTACGAGCACAGACTCTGGAGCTGGGCTCTAGTTCAAATTCTGACTCTGACACTTACCGTATATACTTGAGTATAAGCCGAGTTTTTTTCGGCACAAAATTTGTGCCGAGT
Source organism: Loris lydekkerianus (assembly GCA_963574355.1). Lineage (NCBI taxonomy): Eukaryota > Metazoa > Chordata > Mammalia > Primates > Lorisidae > Loris > Loris lydekkerianus. Next base: position 90,725 of record CAUYPK010154489.1, on the reverse strand, counting down.
TTGGGTTTTTCGGCACAAATTTTGTGCCGAAAAAAAACTCGGCTTATACTCGAGTATATACGGTATTAGCTGTGTGAACTTAGCCAAGCTACTTAACTTCTCTGTGCTTTAATCTCTTCACTTGTAAAATAGGGACTTAATATAGAAATTCAGATGAGTTACAATGAATCTAACAGTGCACAGAATACTGCCTGGCACATGGGCAATCTCTATGTGAGTGACTGCTATGAGCATAGGGGTTTTCCCGGCAGTGTCTTTTGGCAAGCACAGAATATTTTGGGGAACATGGATTCCAACTGTTCATTATGGGTCCACAAAAGACTAACCATCAGGCTAGAACCCCAAACCCAAGGGTAGATGTGAGGACTACTCGTCTTTGAAATCTAAAATCTCACTGCTCACTGACAAAGAAAATAACTACAAAGAAATACCATGTAATGAAAACGTGTTTAGCTTAAGGATGGGAGAATATTAATTATTTAGGCTGCTCCATTGAAGCTGACTACAGGTATCTGGTTGGGTTGGAGGATTTGACTCACTAAAGCTGGAAGGGCAAAGTGATGAATCAACATCACAGCTGGATTGATGACACTGGCTGTATTTCAGAGGACAGCTGTCACAGATGAGGGAAAAAACAGCATATCCATCTGCTTGAACAAACTAAATAAATGGTTTGGGTCACTTTGAGCTCAGAGCATCCTGAACTATCACAAAGCTCCCACAACAACGAACAAAGAAGCCTTTAAAGTGCATAGAAAGGGCTTTTAAAATTCATTGGTCTCTTTTTTGGGAAAACTTTTGATTCTCTGAACAGAAGAGACTTTCCCTTCCACTTAATATCCAAAGCTTGTACTTTTACATCTCTTACAGCTTGTTCATGTTCTACCTTGTACTGTATTGAAATCATTTGAATATTGGTCTGACTTCCTTTACTAGGCTGAAATCTCCTTGAAGGCAGATACTGTGTAAGTTCGCCACTTTTTTTTTTTCTTCTTGTACTATGTCCTGGGACATAAGAAGATGCTCAACTCATTCGCAGAGATAAAATGAACAAAGACATATCATTTGAAGGCTATTGATGGAAAATAAATGTAGCCAAATTCTATTCCCCTATGAAATTAGCGCATACTTCAATTGCACAGTAAAGATAGGTGATTGTGGTTTGTTAAAAATGATGGTGGATACACCTGTAATCCTAGCAATCTGGGAGGCTGATGCAGGTGGATTTTGCCTGAGCTCAGGAGTTCAAAACTAGCCTGAGCTCTTCACTTAGGTCACTCTTAGTTCACTTCCATTCCATTCTATGCCACGTACATGCATGGAGCCCTTGCTATTAAAGGCAAACTCCCCTCTTCCCCTAACTAATCTCCCATCCCCACTAGTACTGGGAACTGACTGCCTTCCCTTTAAGAGGTGCAGATAGGAAGCCCTGTCAGTATCATGTTTATTCATTTAGCTTCTTACCTAGGAAGGCCTGGTTTATGATTCTAACCACCTTCTCTTCTAGCTCCTGATGGGTAAAACAGTAACCCTTCAGTATAATCCAAAATGATTGATCTAGTTGATGACAATAGATCGGAAGCTTTTACCATTTTCCTATCTAGAAAGTGGGTTCTCTGCACTGTGAGAGATCTGCAGTAGAGGATGGAAAGCTTCCCATGCAAGGCAGTCCGGGGCGTTTCTTAGTCACAGACTTTTATGTCAGTAACTGAATTCTTTTTTGTTACTTCTTGGCCCCGGGCAAGAGCAACGTCAAAAATTTACCAATTTTTGTTCATTTAGTGAGGATTTATTGAATAAATGCAAACAGTCATAACCAATATGAACTAAGTTCCTCCAAGTGTTGGGAACTTCATATACATTTGTGTGTATATATATAAAACCCATAACCACCTAAAGGGATAGGTTCCACTGCTATCTCTTATTTTTCAGATAAAGAAACTGGGATTAGAGAATTTAAGTAACTTGCCTCAGGTGACACAGCAGTAAGTGGCTAAACTAGGATTAAAATAGGTTTAACTAAAAGCTCCAGAGAGTTCATTTTTGAGCTCCTGGAAGATTGCAAGTCCCTAAAAGATCCCTAAGTGGATTATTTAGCTTCCTCATCTCAATATCCCCTTAGTATTCTTAGGGAGCTTTGAAGTACAGGGTTTAGACAATACAGGAAGGTGATTAAGAGCCCTGGTTAAGCTGCCTCAGTATGAATCCTAGTATATGTATCTACCTAAAGTGCCATTCACAAATTCCTATCATCCCCTGCCCATTCCTTGCTCATTCTTTCTCCATAGCATTTAATTTTTCTGGAAGTTATGTAGTTTTCTTTTTGCTTTTTTTTTTTTTTTTTGGTTGTTGTTGTTCTGGGTCCCCTACTAGAATTCAAGCTGCACGATGATCTTGTAGGTCTTGCTTCCTAACACGAATTCTTAGTAGCTAAGAAAAAGTTCTTTGGCCAGGCATGAATAGCTCACGCTTGCAATCCCAGAATTCTGGGAGGCTGAGGTGGGTGGATCGCCTGACCTCAGGAGCCTGATACCATTCTGAGCTAGAATGAGACCCCATGTCTACTAAAAATAGGAAAACTGAGTTAGGAGGATCTCTTGAGCTCAAGAGTTTGAGGTTGCTGTGAGCTATGATGCCATGGCATTGAACCCAGGACAACGAAGTGAGACTCTGTCTCAAAAAAAAAAAAAAAGAAAAGAAAAGAAAAAAGTGCCTGGCTGGTACATGGCAGGTGGTTCATAAACATCTATTGAACAAATAAATAAAAAGAGATTCCTTTTGCTTATTGTTTATGCTGGGAGACATAATTTTCAGATATGGTTAATGGGCTGAAGGAAGCCTTTTCCTTGGTTTACCTTCAGAAAATTATTTAGTAGACATGAACATAGCATATATACTGTGCCAAGATCCATTTTAAATGTAAACATTGACTCACTTCTCATAACACCGCTATGGAACAGGTGAAATCATTATCTCCATTGTAAGATGAGGGACCAGGCACAGAAAGTTTTAAGAAGTTGCACTGGGTAGTGCAATTATGTGAACAGTGGAGCCCGGATTAAAACTCTGGAAATCTGGCCATGTTCCTTCCCAGTTCACTTGCTGCTTCCTGGCTTAATCCTATAAAAATGTCATCGTTATAGAATTTAATGCCCTAAGGATGTCCCTTCACTTTTTTCTAGAGAATGCCCTTCCATCTTGTCTATCTTTCCTTCCTCTCTAACCAGATTAAAGAAGAAAGGAAATAAGATTATTTGCTTTATTCTTTTATGCCTCTCCATCTTCGAAACAGCAATGTGTGCACTCAGTGAAGCTTCTCTTGGGCTCCCTGCAAAGATGAACAAGTGACGACTCCCACTGACTGCGGGGCAGTGTCATGGTCTTTGTCTGCCTTTCTTCTTTTTCATCTTTATTTCCTTCCTGCCTTTCTAGAGCTTTTGGGCCCCTGTCATAGCCCTTCCCTTCCAGCCATTAGGAGGAAGTTCAGTGGTCCATAGAGGGGGACCAAAACTGCCCTTTAAAGAGGAAATCAGTACATTGAAAAGACATCTGCACTCCCATGTTAATTGCAGCACCATTCACAACAGCTAAACTCTGGAATCAACTTAAGTGTCCATCAGTGGGTGAATGTGGTACATATATACAATGAAATATTATTCAGCCATAAAAAGAATGAAATTCTGCCATTGGTAACAACATGGATGGAACTAGAGAACATTATGTTAAATGAAATAAGTCAAGCACAGAAAGACAAATTTCATGGATTCTCACTCATAGGTGGGAGCTAACTATTAAAACAATTGATCAGGGCCTGTAATCCTAGCAGGCTGAGGTGGGTGGATTGCCTGAGCTCACAAGTTCAAGACTAACCTGAGCAAGAGTGAGACCCCCATCTCTAAAAATAGCTGGGCTTGTGGCAGGTGCCTATAGTCCCAGATACTCGGGAGGCTGAGGTAAGAGAATCTGTTGAGCCCAAGAGTTTGAGGCTGCTGTGAGCTGTGACGCTACGGCACTCTACTGAGGGCAAGTAAGTGAGACTGTCTCAAAAAACAAACAAACAAACAAAAACCCCCAATTGATCAGACAGAGAGTAGAATTATTATTATCAGAGGCTGGGTTAGATAGTAGAAAGAGGGGGATAAAGTGGGGATGGTTAATGAGTACAAAAATATAGTTACATAGTTAGATGGAATGAACAGTATTTGATGGCACAACAAAGTGACTATAGTCAATAATAAGTTAGGGTATATGTTAAAATGGTTTAAAAGAATGGAACTGAAATGTTCCTGACACACAGAAATGATCACTGTTTGAGGTGATGAGCACCCTAAATACTCCGACTTGATTATTGTACATTGTATGCTTGTTCCAAAACATCACATGTACCCTATAAATATATATAATACTATGCACACATAATCATTAAAAATAAAAAAAATTAAAATCTCAAACAACAACAACAAAAAACAAAACCTGCCTTTAAGCCTGACACCTAAAAGGAAGCCCAATTTTAGAAACAATCTCTGTTTTTGCTTTTACTCTATCTGTTCTTTCATATCCTGCTCCTTCCTAATTTCTGTCGGAAGCACACACACATCCTCACAGCTCTGGGCCTCTGATCCAGGACGCCACTGTCAGGAGCACAGGTACCCAGGATTCAGGGCTTAGCTCCAGTTCTGTTACTGAAGGAGCAATCTTCCCTGGGGGCAAATCAATTACTGTGACCATGACTTAGTTTTCTTACCTCTAAAATGGTAAGAAACTTCTTCCAGGAAGAAGTTGAGCTGGATATTTAAAGGTGCTTTCCAGCTCTAACTTGTGATCATTCATTGAAGAGTTATGTAAGGTAGAGAAAGTGCTCAGATACCTCAATCCCTGTGTGCCTCGCTGCTGAGTGCAGCATAACTGCAAGGGAGCCATTGTGCTTTATTAAATGGGGGTGAACTCTGAGCTGAAGGATGACAGCTGCTGGCATAGCGCAGATCAGAAGCGACTCTTACCTGATTCCTCCCCTCTGCCTCTGTAAATATCAGGGGTCGGGGGAGGTTATGCATAAAAATGACATTTCAGCTCTGTGGTCTACATAATAAACTATTCCAAGATAAATTTATTAAAAAAAAATTTAAAAATTCTCCCTTGACAACTTAAAAAGAGTGCAGGAGACATCTTGCTTTCTGAAATTGTGTCCAAACCTTGGAACAGAGCGTGGGGAGGTAAGTTTGGGCCATGCCACTCCCACCGCCAGCAGTTCCTTGAATATCTATCCAGCCCAAACAGCTGCAGCTACTTTACACTCTGTGTATACTGGGCTTTATCATTTGAAAGGGCACAAAATACTTCACAAACATTGGCCATTGCCTCTCTCAGTGTGCCCCTGTGGAACAGATGAGTTCCTGGTCCTTGCTTGTACCCAGAAAGCAGGAGGCAGGGAGGAGGAGGTCACTCTAGGAAATACAGGTCACCAGTACTGTGGGTGTCATATGCATGAAGGACCTGTCTTTCTCCTTTGTAAAAGATTTAAAAATTAAAGGTGTTCAGCCTGGACATAGCTTGGGGACTCCTCACCTGATCACTCAGGACTGACCTCTGATCTGTGTTTCTGTGTGGCTCTGTGTGGTCTAAGAGACATTCACCCACCACGGTGTTGGGGTGCTGTGTGTTCCATGCCCAGGAAATAAAGAAAAATATGGCAAAACCCTAATCTTGAGTGAGAGATACAGACCAGTTAATGGGCAGTTTTATAAAGTGTACAAGGAGCTTAGAAGGGTTAGATCACCAACCTAGCCCAGAGAGAGGCTATCATTAAAGCTTTTTCAAGGCATAAGCCTTATTTTTTTGAGACAGAGTCTCACTTTGTTTTCCTGGCTGTTCCCACAGCTCACTGCAACCTCAAACTCTTGGGCTTAGGCAATTCTCTGCCTCAGCCTCCCAAGTAGCTTGGACAACAGGTGCCTGCCACAATAGCTGGCTATTTCTTTTCTTTTCTTTTCTTTTTTTTTTTTGTTTTTTTTTTTGAGACAGAGTCTCAAGCTGCCACCCTGGGTAGAGTACTGTGGCATCATAGCTCACAGCAACCTCTAACTCTTGGGCTCAAGTGATTCTCTTGTCTTAGTTTTTCTACTTTTAGTAGAGACGGGGTCTCGTTTTTTGCTCAGGCTGGTCTCAAACCCATGAGCTCAAGCTATCCACTTGCCTCGGCCTCCCAGAGTGTTAGGATTACAGTCGTGAGCCATCTTGCCCAGCTCCTAGGCATAAGTCTTAAGGAATGAGTAGAAGTTACCTACGTGAAAAAGTGCAGCCATTAAGGTACAGAAGAGCAATGAAATGTTTTTGCCTCAGAATGGCCAGATTCCCAGGAATTCTACCATCTCTTCATGAGAAGAGAGACTATATTTTTTGGCCTACTCTGCAGTTTAGTGAGGGCCATGACCCTGAATCCTAGTGAATCTCATGTGGACTACAGCAGGTACTCACCTGGCCGCAGGGTGTCCTGTGTGCTTGGCTATACCCTCTCTAGCCTGCCTTTATGGTAGCCCTCAGACAACTCCATGGTGGGGCAGCCCAGTATGGAAGAAGCCTGCGTCCCTGAATGACGGCATGGAGGAGAGTTCCCTGACCCATGCTGGATTCAGTGTGAGTGAGAAATAAATTTAATGTTTCCGCCCCCTTCCTAAGTTAATTTAACATTGTTAAATTTGGAGGTGTTTGTTACATTGGCTAGAGTTCATTACCCTGCTTAGGCACTGTGCCAGGTGAAGGAATAATAAGAAAAATCCAAATGACTTACTGCACTTCAAAATTTATATACCCCACATTACTTTAGTTTATGACCTAAACTCAATTGCTCTGTTTTTCCTTCCCCCTTCTCCAATAGTGGTCGAGTACTATGGCTCATGCCTGTAATCCTAACACTCTGGGAGGCTGAGGCATGCAGACCTTGGGTGCTCAGGAGTTCCAGACCAGCCCAAGCAAGAGACCGCCATCTCTAAAAAAATAAAAGAATCAGCTGGATGTTGTGGTGGGTGCCTGTAGTCTCAGCTACTCAGGAGGCTGAGGCAGGAGGATTTCTAGGGCCCAGGAATTTGAGGTTGAAGCCATGGCACTCTACCCAGGGCAATAAATTGAGACTCTGTCTCAAAAAAACAAAACAAAACTTATAGTACCAACATTTCTTATGAAAAGAGGGTGATCTTTTACAGTCTTATAGTAAGTCAGCAAGTCAGCTGCTCCTCAAGTGTATTCCTAGCACTTTGTACCTTTTTAATGACATTTCTTTATTATATATACTCTTACATATTATGTATATTATTTGGTAGCATGTATAATATGCAATGAAGAAATATAGTATACGTTGTATACAATACTATATAAAATGCATAGATCATATATAATAAAGAATTATCATTATATAAAATCTGTTTTCTTCATTAGAATATACATTTTTTGAGGGCAAGGCCTATGTCTATATTACCTATTATTATAACCCCAGTACTAAGGAAAGTACCTGGTACACTGTAGACACAATTATGTGCAGAGTCAATATAAACGTAACAGGATGGAGGCCAGGTTTTTTTGAGGAAGATGGAGCTTAACTTGGACATGTTTATTTTGAGTGTCCTGTGTCATATCCAGATGCAGATGTTCTGAAGGCAGATAGATCTCTGATCCTAGACAGAGGTTTTAGTTTAGTGATGGTCGCATACATGAGTGACAGTAGAAGCTATGTGGGCAGAGGAAGGTTTCCAGGGAGACTCTGGGGAGAAGGAAGAGGACAGGATTAAAGGTGAACTATAGGGAATATCAATGTTTAAAACTGACTAATCATAGGAAGCTAAAGAAGGGATTTTAGGAAGAAGAACAACGTGAGTATTGAGGCATGGAAACAGAACATTGTGAGAGTCATGGTTTTGGGGTCAGATCTGGGAGGATAGATGTATTCAGTCAATGCTTATGTAGTTATTGAAATATAAATCCCAAACACTGAGGCGTGTCATCCTGTGAAGATGGCCAAAGGAGCTGACACCTTTCCTAATGGATGTACAGGCAATGTCATTCCTGTTCTTCACAACAAGGACAGGGATGATATGAGGAGGCTTGAAGGCCATGGGGGGGAGGGGACACTCATTAATCTGATAGAGAGGCTCTGTTCCTCATCTGAGTTTCTTCCCCACCTGGCGTATTCTCAGAAATACTCGAGAACTTCCAGTCTTGCTAGATTTGTATTGATAGTATAAGTTACAGGTCAATAAACTATGGCCCACAGGACAAATCTGACCCACTGCCTGTTTTTATAAATAAGGTGATATTGGAACACAGCTTTCCACATTTGTTTCTGAATTGTCTACGGCTGTCTTTACCCTGTACAGGGTTGAATAGTTGCAACAGAGGACTTATGGCCTACAGACCATAAAATATTTATGATCTGGCTTTGTACAGAAAAAGTTTACCAACCCTTGATCTATGTGAGCACATCTGTTTGCCCCAGAACAATAAGCCATTTTTAGAGCTGAATGGGACTCATAGGACCACAGTCTGTCTTGCCAAGGACAAGACCTACAGGAAATGCAATATTCTGTGCCTTCTATTAGTTAGACTGAACCTGGCTTGTATTTACTTTAGGTCACAGGACCTCCATTTTAACAATACATATGTGTGTGTGAGATTCTGTCTGACAGTGTATCTTTAATTGATGACCAGTTAAAGATAGAAAGGAAGGAAGGCCAACATTGGGTGGCACTAAGTTTAAGACACCAATAAAAAGAAATGAAAGTAAAAAGAATGAAGGTGGTGGGGAGTGAGTGATGGGGAGGGAGAATGAAAAGTTACCCTGTCAAAAGGTACCATGAGAGCATCTATACCTGTAGCTCCTATTTTGTCATTGCCCTTCTGAAAACGAGCAGAAGAAATAGGAATCCATTTCAATCATTTTTCTAAGTGACAGGGAAATAAGACTGATCCTTTCTTTCTAGACTTAAAAAATTACATTGGTTATACTTTCCCCTGAAGCTTATACATATCCTCATCCACCATCAAGACTAGAATTAATAATTGAAAAAAAAAAAAAAAAAGAGTAGAATTAACAAACATCTGAACTTTAAGGACCTTGAAAGAACTAAACTCTTGCAGCGTGCAGTCCTGGATAGAAGCCAAATTGAGATGATGTCATATTCGTAACAGTACTTTCAAACTCTGAAATAATCTGTGATCCCACATATTAGGACTTTCATTTCTGGTGCAATTCTCTTCCACTATGACACAGGGATAGAAAATTGACAGCTACACTCAAATCTGGTCCCCAATGCTTGGTGTTGCCAATAAAGTATTTGGTAAGAAAACCATCCACAATTGTTGTTTTGAGAGCGGGTGTAGGACTTGTGCTCTCCAGCATGCCATGTAATCTTTCCTTTAAAAGTGTTTGAGTTCTCTATCCCTATCAGGAGGCCTCTACATCTCTGCTCACAATTATCTTTTTATTGGTTTTGGTCAACAGTTGTTTTGATCTATTTGGTCTGATCTGGCTTAAAGTTAAGTGATCTGCATTAGCTTTCTAGCTTTGGTAATTTTTTAAAAAATATGTTTTCTTTGCTAACATCCTTAAAGTCTTATCTGATAGAATTTAATCAATTTACTTTCCTGAAAAAGAAGGAAAGTAAATTCAATAATATGCACCCCATTCAGTAATATGCACCACTAAAGAAAAAACACATTAAAAAAAAAAAAACAAAAAACTTGTGAAGCTTTATGGGATTGCATATTTGTGTGTAACATTCACTTAAGACTGATCCTTCCTTTTTAGACAGTTGCACCCAAATCTGGACCCCAATGCTTGGTTTTGCCAATAGAGTAGAGTGCAACTGGGAAGCCTTTATGTGCAATCGGTAAATCCCCTAGGACTCTGATTTCTGTATTATTTTATCATATCGTGCTACATTATACCTTACTCTACAGACCAGAAACATGTGCTCCTATTTTTGGGTAGTGATCACAAACATGGCTTCCAAATCACCTCAATTGTGACTATCACAGTTCCAGGAAGATGGCCTGAAGAAATAAAAGAAGCTTTTTTGTTATAGTTGTTGATGAGTTAGAAGCACAAATAGAATAGAAGCACATGTTTCTGGCCAACAGCCAAAACCCCTAAGAAACTAACTCCTGTCCCTGAAATGTGAGTGAGCTAGAAGTGGGTCTTCCCTGGTCATCTCGATGATTATTGCTCTGATAACGATGAAGAGGCACAGGTCCCCGTCAAGCCATATCTGGATTCCTGACCCACAGAAACAGTTAGATAATAAACGTTCTTATGCTTCTAAAGTTTGGAGTAACTTGTCCCATAGCAATATAGAATCTTAATTTTCTATTGGAATAACAGCAAACTCAGTTTTTTCTTTTCTCTTGAACCAGAGTCTCCAATTAAGGATTAAAAAGGAGGTAATTTCATCCAATCAGAGGTGACCAGTACCATTCCGTGGGGAAAAAATGAAAATATGTAGCTCCAACAAATATCGATTCAATGAATTGAACTTAGAAATAAAGGGTAACTGAAATGCAGATGTTCATTATACCGTAAAACAGTACAGTCGCAGTGAAGAAAACGATGAACGCCAGACTGTGTACTATGAGCAGAAGTCCTGTGATAACTACACTTTCTAGTCATCAAGTGCTTTTGAGTTTTGAGGAATTCCAAGATTTAACTGTAGAGGCAAAGGACATGCAACAATAGCGAGGCAGAGGGCACCCTGATATCTTGGGAGCCAAAAGAAGACAGTGTGGATAGTGGCCAATAGTATCAGAGTCTGCAGAAGTCAAGGCAAGGTGACGATGGGAAGAGGCACATGGCATTTGCATTCCGCTGGTTACTAGTCCCCTAGCACTAGCTGTGGGGATGGCGGCAGCAAAACAAGGCAGACCCAAGAAGATTGAGGGATAACTGGGAGCAAAGGAAAGAAGGACAGAGAATACAGACAACTATGAATTGTGTCTGCATGATGGAGACTTTGCCTCTTTCATGTTTACATGGATGGAGCTGGAACATATTCTCCTTAGCAAAGTATCCCAGGAATGGAAGAAAAAGTATCCAATGTACTTAGCTCTACTATGAAGCTAAACTATAGCTTTCACATGAAGGCTATAACCCAACTATACCACAAGACTATGGGGAAAGGGCCAAGGAAGGGGAAGGGAGGGGGGAGGTTTAGGTGGAGGGAGGGTGATGGGTCGGGCCACATCTATGGTGCATATTTTTATCTATAATAAAAAAAAATTAAAAAAAAAAAAGAATCCCACTTATAATAGAAAAAAAATACTTAAATACTTAAAAATAAACTTAACCAGAGAGTTAAATAACTATAAAAACATCAATGAAAGAAATTGAAGATGACACAATAAATAGAAAGATATCCTGTATTCACCCATTGTAAGAATTAATATTGTTAAAATGTTCACCTTACCCAAAGCAATCTACAGATTCAATGTAAATCTCTATCAAAATTCCAATGACATTTTTCAGAGAAATGAAAAAAAAAAACAATCCTGGGCGGCACCTGTGGCTCAGTGAGTAGGGTGCCGACCCCATATACCAAGGGTGGTGGGTTCAAACTGGCCCTGGCCTAACTGCAACAAAAAATAGCCGGGGCCTTGTGGCTGGCGCCTGTGATCCCAGCTACTGGGGAGGCTGAGGCAAAAGAATCGCCTAAGCCCAAAAGCTGGAGGCTGCTGTGAGCTGTGATGCCACAGCACTCTACTGAAGGTGATAAAGTGAGACTCTGTCTCAAAAAAAAAAAAAAAAAAAAAAAAACCTAAAATTTGCATGGAACCAAAAAAAAAACCTCCAAATTTTTGAAGCAATCTTAATCAAAAAGAAAAAAGCTGGAGGAAACACATTAGCTTATTTTAAAATATTTTTGTAACCTATAATGATCCATAGTATATTAGCACAAACACAGACACCTCAGCTAATGGACCAGAATGGAGAACCCAGAAATAAACTCACACATTTATCAAGTGATTTTTGACAAAGGTGCCAAGAACACACAAAGGTAAAAAAAGACAGTATTCAATGCTGTTGGGAAAACTGGGTATCTACATGCAAAATAAAACAGACTATGTAGAAAAATAAACTTAAAATAGATTAAACTTAAACATAAAAACTACTATTAATAGAAGCAAACACAGACAAAAAGTTCCATGACATTGGTTTGGAGGCAGGAGTGGAGAACCTATGGCCTTGGGCTCACATGTGGCATTCTGGATCCTTAAGTATAGTCTTTTAACTGAATCTAAATTTTACAGAACAAATCCTCTAACAATTTTTTGGATATGGTAATAAACAGTCTTTATTCTGATATATATTTTGATATTAATACGAGCCCTCCAACTTACTTTTGATTTGTGTTCACGTTAACATCATTTTTCCATCCTTTTAATCAATTTGCTTCTTTATAAAATGGTTTCTTGTAGACAAGATATGGGTCTTGCTCTTTTATTCTGACAATCTCTGTACCTTTAACTGGCATATTTAAATCATTAACAATTATTGTATTAATGGAACTGAGTTTAGATCTACCATCTTGCTATTTGTCTGTTTTTGTTTTCTCTTTTTCAGTTTAGTTTTCGATTACCAAAGTATCTTTTATTATTCTGTTCTCCCTTCTTTGCTGGTATTTAACCAATAATGGCACTTGCTTTTGCTTCCTGTTAGGAATACATAATCATAAGTGAGCCGAAATGAAACAGACACATTTGAATAAATGCAACTGTAAAATAGCATTTTATTATTTTTAATATAGTGCCATAACAGTTCATAATATTGCATACTGCTCAAATGTTGGTTTACTTAGGTAAGAATATCTTCCCCTCATCTTACCCCCCACGTCAGAATTTGAAGACATCCTATCTGTTTTTAGAGCCCTATTACATTGGCTCCTAAAATGTCACATTTCATAAAACAGTAATGCTATAAATAAAAACGAATAAAGGTTGACAACTATCTGATTTCAGTTTCACAATTAAGCAGTCAGTAGATTAAATTTAGAACAACAAAAATTCACTAAGACTTTTTATATTTATTTTTTCCATAATGCCCCTTCTTTAAAGAAGAAAAATATAAAGACAAACGCATTAAATGCTTCTTTCAGACTTTTGTCCAATAAATCTACCTTTAACTGCGAATAGGTTTTACAGTTACCAAATGATGTTATTTCTGAAGCAGAAGACTTTATTACTTTTTTTTGTTTTTCTGCTTTCTTGTTCTGGTGCTACCAGTAAGTGAAGAAATGACAGTAAAATTTAAGAACACTAAAAATTAAAACAACTTTTCAAAATAAAACTTATAGTAAAGAAGACCACGCCAGTGAATCAAGTACTTGTAAATACAAAACAAGCAGGCAAAATTGCATAGATTAACTAGTAGAAATTCAAATTCAAATAACACATCAAATTTAATTAAATAAAGGATAGGGACTATTTCAAGTATTTTCCTGGATGTGCAGTAATGCTGCATGCATTCTCCTTTATACCACATTTTATTAATTTTTTGACACAGTTTCTTCTAGCTTTAAATATAACAATCTTGGAAAAGTAAGTTAAAAAAAGATTTTTGTTTTTTCATAAGGGCCAGTAAATAATAATGAAAACACATTTCAGAGCCTTTTAAATGGTACGTTTTAAAATAGTCACATTTTTAAAATAATTGTAGTAACAAAATATTGTTAGCCTGATCCAATAAATACATTACCAGGCCTAGAGCAGGTCCCAACTAGTAGACAGTATCCTTTGCATTCAAATATCATAATATTAATTACCAAAAAAAAGAACCAAAAGATCAATTATAACTTTATATTTAAATGCTTATAAAGTATGGTCAAATTCTGTACTTAGAGATACTATGTTTGTTTTATTGGCAAAAGTTTTAAAATCTCCCCTCACAGGTCATTCTATGTGTGTGCACACACAACATATATTATTTCTTCTATAAGAACTATTTTGTTTGAAAAATTTGGCTTGGAGATTTATTATAGTAACTATGGGATCCTCAAAATAAAAGCAGGCACAGCTGGTTAGTTTATGAATTATGCTGCATTATTGATTTCAATTGATTAGAAAGAGTACCCTGTCACCTGATACTTAGAACCATCTGTACCACAAAAAAGTGTTTATTTAATAATTTTGCCATCAATTTGGTAATTACTAACTACCCTGTTTACTTTTTAATATATAATGAAAAAGAAAAACTTTTTACACTCAACTATGCAACTTTCACTACTTAAAAAGAGCACAGCTACAATCTTCAACTTAATAGTATAAAAAAGGGTTGGCAGATGCACACAGCATTATGGACACCATTTAAACCTGTATTTTACAGCTGTAGGTTTCAGTGTCTTGCCAGAAGCTTAGTTACATGATACGTAATTTACAAAGTGTCACACAATTTAAAAGTATTCCTATATACATTTTCCTCTTGGAATATGCCTCTGATTTCCAGCAGAAACATTATAAATGCCATCATAAATGAATTCTTTACAGAATAGATTATGAATCATATCAAAATTGCTTTATTTAATTTATCATCTTAAAAGAGCTGTAAACTAAGTTTTAAATAAGTATGTTAGGTATATAATCAGAAATGTAAATAGCCTGCATATAACTATAAATTAAAAGACTTAGTTCAACAGTACCATAATCTGCTTAGAAATTCTATGAAGCTGTGAGAGTAACATACACACACGTATATGTATCTATAAATAAATATATGTATTTCTATTGAAATCTTTCTTTTAAACTTTCATAGTTTAAAGAGGATTTTGTTGTTAATTTATAAAACACACACGTTCTATTGACCAATCTGATACAAATGTAATCTAAAACATGATTCATAACAATCAGCAGTATGACCCTCTATAAAAGAAAAAATTCTAATATAGATTTCAACCATATTATAGAATGCTATGTAATTTTCATTATCATCATGTAGTATCCAAATGTTAAATGCATTTAATAAAATTCAATACATAACAAGGTTATTTCTTCATGATAATTCTATCATTGAAGTATCTATGTTTATTATTGTACAGAAAGGAAGCTTTTCAATACTCTTCTGAAAAATCAGAGAAATAATTACAGTATTATTTTAGGTATGCAGCACTACTTTAGATTCATGATGGCATCTCTATCATGATGCTCTTTAAAGTGAACAGTGAAAAAATAATAAAACACTATTTCGAAAATGGTGGCATATTTGGTTGAAATATAAAATATATTAATATAGTAGCATTTATATGTTAAAAACACAACTATTGAAATTCTTAATAATCTTTTTAATGTGTTCAATATGAAGAACAGCTTCTCTCTTCATAATTGCCACATTTGAACTGATTATGAGTACAATATTTTTTCTGTTTTTCACAAATAAGTGTTATAGGTTTTCTGTTGTAATTTTTTTCCTGCAAAGTATAATCTACAGCACAGTGATTTATAATTTAAGGTAATAAATACTTTCACATTGTAATTTAGCTGTTATATATATGTCATGCTTCTGAAGCTTTTTTCATTTTTGTTTTTTGCTTCAAGATAGAGGTAGATTTAGTAAAGATTGGATGTGTAAGACTTAACTACCAAAATGCAATTATCAACAGCTATACTGCTAATGTGCGATTTTCCAGAATACTTGAAAAATTCAGAATTATGTAATACTTTACCAAAGTTCTCTTTTCAAGCTTAAACTATTAAATAATTGCATAATGTATTTAATTGTTCACATATAGATACAAAAATCTAAACAATAAGAGACATAAATACAGGCACATACAATAACAAACTACAAAGAAAGGTTGTGTCTGAACGGAAACTTTCATTTTTTGTTTTGCTTTATAATAGTGCATCAAACTCTTCCTTTTCTAGTCTATGTAAAAAACAACAATTTCCTACTAACACTGGCAATAAGGAAGAGATATCCAAAGCTACCCTTTTCGGCCATTATTTTTTTTTCCTCCACCAAGTTAAAGTTGAAATCCATCCATTGGTGCTTCCTGCTGCTGAAATACAAACTGTTGTTGATTTTCATCCACCTGAGGTACAATACTGGGGTCATCATCTTCTACACCAAAATAATGTTCAATCAGATCAAAAGCCTTTTGGTAAATTTCCTGATTTTCATGGCTTTGCAGAAACTCAATTTTATCCAGACCTATTACACAAAGCGTATGTATATAAACAAACTTTTATTAAAATTTCACTATATATTTAAATGAAAATAATAAATCAACAACATCTATCACTCCACTGTTGACAGGACTGCTTTTTTATCTAATTTTTGCATATATTGATGGCCAACACTTATGCCTTATAATTCAAGAATGAGAACATGGGGCAGCGTGATATGAAGAGAGACCACAGGCCTGGGAGTAGGAAGATCACAAATACCACTCTGAGGGCTGTGTGATCTCAACCAAGTAGGTTCAGTTCATCTGTACTTTCTGAGTGTAAAGTGACAGTTTTAGATTAAGAAATTTCATAGCCCCTTTCCAAAGTAATTATGCTAAATAACAAAAAAGGGGGGAAAGCAACAAAACAAATTAAATGAACAAACCAAACCATGCTAAGCCAGAGGATAATAATATAGAATGCATAGTATTTGCCAATCTGACTCTTTCATAAGAAAACAATGCATATAGATGCTGTGTGATTGACTAGAAACATTATTTATAAATGTAAAACCTTATTTTGAAAGGATAAAGAGAATCTATAGCAATCTATTTTATTATTAAAAAACTCCACAGTTAAGTCTATGTAATACTGAAAATATTTTTCACCTAATTATAGATAAACTACTTCAATTGGATTACTGAAGAATTTCTAAGAAAGTATGAGCAAAGTAGTCATATCTGTACCAAATCTGTACAGAATAGCACAAACCCTAGGCTAATTCAGTGTCAAAATAATGACTGAATAATGAAATATTCCTAAATCAGTGATTAATTTCTTACATTTATGTAGTTTCTTAATCAGTGACATTATATAATTAATCAATAACCCAGGCTTTGTTTAAGGTTCATAAATAAATGTCTGAATCAGTCAGACAATATAAGAATTTAATACATGAAAGTGAATATTTAATGCAAGTAACTTAAAAAAAAAATCCATTTAGATTCATGTCTTTTCCTAAAATGAATTCCTTATGACTTAAGTTAAATGTTTTAAGAATCCAATCAGAAATCAAAAAAATAATTTTTATCAAATCTCTCTGGGGGCAATGACTTTGTAAACCTTGAAGGAACAGAAGATTACACTGAGTTATTTATTAAATATAAATGAGCATGGTTTGTTTCATTAAAATTAAAAAAAAGAAAAAACGACTAGGGGAAATGCCATATCAAAATAAACTGTACTGCAGCGCCTGTGGCTCAGCGAGTAGGGCGCTGGCCCCATATACCAGCAGTGACGGGTTCAAGCCCTGCCCCGGCCAAAAATTGCAAAAAAAGGTAAAAAAATAAAAAGAAAAAAACTATAAAATAAAATTAATTCAAAGCCAGGCATGGTGGTTTACACCTGTAATCCTAGCACTGTGAGAGTGTGAGGTAGGAGGATTGCTTGAGCTCAGTGGTTCAAGACCAGCCTGAGCAAAAGTGAGACCTTGTCTCTACTAAATAGAAAAAACAGCTGGGTATTGTGGCAGGCACCCACAGTCCCAGGTACTCGGGAGGCTGAGGCAGGTGGATCACTTGAAACCAGGAGTTTGAGTTATGAGCCTATGTCACTATACTCATGGTGACAGAGTGAGACTTTGTCTCAAAAAAAAAAAATCAAAAATGTTTTTGAAAACATAGCAGTTTAATAAGTAAGTAGACAAAGTAAAATAAATATGCAATTTGGATGAGGAAGTACATCAACATATGGACAACACATAACTCCCTCTATGTGAAATAAACCAAGGCACATAAAAGCATCCTGGTGATACCATCTTATATCTGCTAAGTCATCAAAATCACCAGAACAAGTATGAGGCTGTGGAACAGACTCATATGGTGCCAGTGACAATGTCAAGCCATAGGCTTTGGGAAAGCAAAATGAGAAGACATAATAAAACTAAAAAATCTTGTGCCTTGAGAACTCAAATTAATCAACATAAAAAAGCCAACAATCCCTTACCTCAACGAATAGAGCTTTCTCTAAAGAACATAGACAAATGGCTAATAAACATGAAAAAATGCTCCTCATCCCTAATTATAAGAGAAATGCAAACCAAAAGCACCCTAAGATATCACCTAACCCCAGTGAGAATGGCCCATATCACAAAATCTCAAAGCTGCAGATGTTGGTGTGGATGTTAAGAGAGAAGAACACTTAAACTGCTGGTGGGACTGCAAACTAATACAATCTTTTTGGAAGGAAGTATGGAGAATCCTTAAAGAATTCAAATTAGACCTCCCATTTAATCCTGCAATCCCATTACTGGGAATCTAATAATAAGAAAAAAAATCCTTTTATCATAACGACATTTACACTAGACTGTTTATTGCAGCTCAATTCACAATTGCCAAACTATGGAAACAACCTAAATGCCCACCAATCCAGGAATGAATTAACAAATTGTGATATATGTATACCATGGAACTATTCAGCCACTATAAATGATGAAGACTTTACAACTTTTGTATTAACCTGGTCAGAGTTGAAACACATTCTTCTTTTTTTCTTTTTTTTCTGAGACAGAGTCTCAAGCTGTCGCCCTGTAGATAGAGTGCTGTTATGTCACAGCTCACAGCAACCTCAGCCTCTTGGGCTTAAGCAATTCTCTTGCCTCAGTCTCCCAGCAACTGGGACTACAGGCACCCGCCACAATGCCTGGCTATGAAACATATTCTTCTTAGTAAAGCATCACAAGAATGGAGAAGCAAGAATCCAATGTACTCAATTCTAATATGAGGATAATAGATGACCTAGTATATGGGGGAGTGGGCTGGGGGAATGAGGGAGCAGAGAGAAATAAGTGGGGGCGGGGACATGGTGTGTGACATACCTCTTGGAGGCAGGACATAATTATTTACCTAACAAATGCAATCAGTGTAACCTGGTTTTCTGTACCCTCAATGAATCATTCCCAACAATTAAAAAAAGAAAAAAAATCTTATGCCTAATACTCCTAAATAAATTACATAAAACTTATCCCAAGATATTAATACTATAGAAGGAATAAATTTGTATGTTGAAAGATGGTTATTTTGGCTATATCAAGCAATAAACAAACCAAAACAAGTAAAAGGTCAACAACAGGTGTATGGTTAAATCTGTGCTCAAACAGCTAAAACTGCACTTCATATAATATTACATGGCTATTATAAAATTATGCAGAAATGAGAAATTTCTCCATAATGTTAAAAAGCAGAACACAACCCTATACATATAATTAAATCAATGTAAAGTATCTGTGTATAAGGACAACATAAAAACAAAAGAAAATGATAAACACAAATTTTTAGGGTAATAAAGTCATGAGTAACACTTAAAATTTTTTTTAAATATTATACTGCTTTTACATCAAAAGCAGAATTGGAATTGGAGAGGAAAACACCTATAACAGGTAATTATGAATTTAGTATAATTACAAATTTTTAACTGATTGCTTACCATATGCTTCTTCAATGAGAGCACAGTATGGATTAATGCCTATTCCATTCTGCTTAGATTCTTGTTCTCCAAGACGTAAAATATTTTCAAGTCCATTTAAAGCCACTTGGACTATTTTGGAGTCCATAACAGTCAAAAGGTCACACAGTGGTTTAATGCAGCCTAAAGCTACCAAATACCTTCAGAGTAATTATAAAAGAGAAATGGGAAGAAAAAAGACTTAAATAAAACCAGCACACTGTACCCCATGATTGCATGAATGTACACAGCTATGATTTAATAAAAAAAAAAAAAAAAAAGACTTAAATAATGTTTATAGCAAGGCATGAAAAATATTCTTTTTTTTTTTTAACAATAGTATAACTAGGCTAGACTTTATTCAGTTTCACAAAATTTTACATGCATTCATTTTTTTATATGTTGGTCTACACCATTTTAGCATTGGTATAGATTCATATACTTAACACCACAATTAAGATACAGCATTGTCCCATCAACACAAAGGAACTCCTTGCGTCTTCCCTTTAGTCATAAAAATCCCACATCTTCTCCAGTCTCTGTCCCTGGCAATCATTAATCTGTTCTTTAATTCTATAATTATGCCATTTCAAGAAAGTTATATAAATGTAATCAGCAAGTATGTAACATTTTGAGATTGGCTTTTTTCATTCACCATAATACTTCTGAGGTACATCCAAGTTGTTGTATCAATACTTTCTTTTCATTTCAGGACATCTGGGTTGTTTCCAATTTTGGGCTATCACAAATATAGCTGCTATGAATATATGTGTACAGGATTTTGTGCCAACATAGTTTTCATTTCTGTGGAATAAATGTCTAGGAGTTTTGAAAAATATTCTTCACAGTGAAATGTTACATAAGTAATTAAGAAAAGTATTCTTATACAAACTCAAATATTTAAAAAATTAAAATTTTTACTTACATAGGAATTTGAAAGCCTTCTTTCCTTTTTCTAAATTAACACAATTAGGAATAAATGGTATTGCAAATACTACAACACACACACACAAGGAAATTGGTACTTGGGTTTGTTTATGGATGGTATATGAGCATTAAGAATAATGGGTTCAAAGGTTTTTTCTTTTAAAGGAGAGTGTATCACATGTATGGAGGCAGAAATTAAGAGAAAGGGAGAAGGGACACTTTAAGAAATTTTTCACAAAAACTATCATAGCTAATGTTCTGAAACATAATGCTGAGTTGCAGAAGCATAGAAGCCTCTAGGAACAAAACAGGCCATCTTATGAATAATATGCACAAAAATATTTCATTCATTTCCTAATGCTTTGTCTTTTTCTAGTTGTTATTAGCTGCTTTTCCATTCTCTATAAGTGAAGTAACTGGTGTGTTCACTGGGCAACAGGTCCTTATTAAGGACAAAAGGTAGAAACCTGCTCTGAGGCCAGACCATATGCTTTTATGTCTCAATTCTACTTATTGTGTAACCCTGCACAACTGCCTTGTCTCAGTTTCCCCTTCCTAAAATGGGGATAATGATAGAACCAACTTCAGAGGGCTGTTGTGAAAACACAACAGGCATTTTATAAATGTTCCTATCCCTTTCAAAAAATATACAAACCCTGAGTGGAGTACTCATTTACCATATACCATACCATAACTGATCAAATATATTTGTTGCGTGAGTAACTGTTGCAGTTATGAGGTTAAAGGAAATATTATGAAATAGGTTAAAGTACCTGATACATTTCTGGTACTCAGTAATTTACTTAGCACAACAACTGGCAAGAGTAAGCACTCAGCAAGTAGTAGTGGTATGCATACAGAATCTAATCTGAGACTGAGGTTTTCTTCCCACATATGTAGAGGTAATAAAAATGAGAATGGTTAGAAAAAAAATCATTTCAATTTGGATACTTAATCCACACTAATAAGATTAAGGAATAATATATAAAATAGATTAAAAAAACACAACTGTTTGCAGGTAACTTTCAGTTCAAAGTAGATAAAAATAATCATAGCATTAAAAAATATAACATAGAAACAAAGGAAAAATCTTGTTTATTCTGCTTACATCCATGACAGAAATGAAATGGAAGTATTGATAAAAGCAAAAAAGTGGAATGGAAAATAGAAACCAGGAAAAGATATTATTAACATAGAGATAAATTTAAGAGAAAGATAATAGTACAAATGAAGGCAATAAAAGACAATCTCATAATAGATTTCAAAATCATATAATTAATTTGTAAAATACCATTGTATTTTGACTTCTTGTTTTATAAAATAAAAAATAAAATATTTATTAGAAAATATTTCCTAAATAGTCAATTCAAGAAATCTAAAAACACGAAGGAATCCTCAGAACAAGAAGATTCTGTAGGAAGTTAGGCTTTTATAGAGGTGCCAAGTCAAACTTTGCTACAGGAGATAGAGTAAAAGTACATGATAATAAGAAATTTAGGAATCAAAACAGATAATAAAAATTATGATGATTACAAATGATAACAACAGCTATCTTTAGTTGAAAATTTAATATGGTTAGGCACTATGCTGAACACTTTAAATACATACGAAGTCAGACAATTAAGTTTGTGAACTTGCCACTGTGCACTTATGTTAGCAGCACTGCAAACAACTCAGGAAGGTTTAATAACCTTGGTATATCAGTGTCTTATAGCTGTGTTTGTGTTGAAATGTGGTGGTGTCTTGCCTAGGGGGATTCATTATTGTTGCATGTTTTGGGAAGCCACTGCAAGAATGTCACAGCTTGAATTAAAGCAATGAACAAAGATTAAATTTCCTGTTATATTTGGCAAGAGTAGAACTGAAATCATGGGACATCAAAGTCCAAGTTTATAGGGTTAATGCCATGAAAAAAAAAATCACGGTGTTGGGTGGAGCCTGTTGCTCAAAGGAGTAGGGCGCCAGCCCCATATGCTGGAGGTTCAAACCCAGCCCCAGCCAAAAACTCAAAAAAAAAAAAAAAAAAAAAAAAGCGTGGTGTACAAATGGATTAAATGTTTTTTCCGAGAGGAGAGAAAGCTTCATTGATTAAATAAAAAAAGTTTAATGTGGTCAGTAAAGAGAACTGATGAAAATACAGTAAAAATCAATCAAATTGTGTGTCAAAATCACCAGTTGATTATGAGAAGAATAGCAGACCAAGTAAACACTCATAGAGAAATAGGAAAATCTTAACTAAAGATCTTGGCATGAGAATAATCTGTCTCTTGCATCACAACAATACACCAGCTCACACAGCACTGTCTGTGAGGGAGTTTTTAACCAGCAAACAAATAACTGCATTGGAACACCTTCCCTACTCACCTAATATGGCTCCCAAAGACTTTCTTTACCTGAAGATAAAGGAAATATTGAAAGGAAGACATTTTGATGATATTCAGGACATCAAGAGTATCATGATGACAACTCTAATGGCCATTCCAGAAAAAGATTTCCAAAATTGCTTTCAAGGATGAATTAGGTCCTGGCATCGGCGCATAGCTTCCCAAGGGATGTACTCTGAAGGTGACCTTAGTGATATTCAGCAATGAGGTATGTAACACTTTTTTCTAGGATGAGTTTGAGAACTTAATTGTCAGACCCCGTACTCTTGTTTTTTTAACTGTATTACTTTTATTGTTGTACTATTATTTAATAATGGGTTTTAGTACTTTTGATCTGCAGTTGACTGAATCCAGATATGGAACTGCAGGATACGTACAGTAGACTGTACTACTGTGAGCTACTGTCTCTTTGAACTCATTTTAAAAAATAAGAGAGGTTAAATGACTTCTTTAAAACCACGCAACTTTTACTGTGGGAGCAGAATTTGTAACCAGACTAACAAAGCCTATATACCTACTATTTATGCTGTCAGTAAAACAAACAACTGATAAAAGCCTACAGTTAATGTGAAAAAGAAAAAAAAAGTTAACCAGCAGAAAAATAAAAGTATGATACTATGCACAAGAAAGGCTGACAACCAATTACGAACAGACCATCACTATATAAACAAATGTCTCCTTCAATATTATTTAAAATAAGTACATGTTGAAATTTATTAGCCATTTCTACATAATAAAGCTACATTTTTGTAATGTTAATGGTTCAAAAAACATCTCATGCTCATGATAGTGTATGCTGCAAATTAACAGATTGTTCTTAGTCAGATTTTTAATCTCTGATTTTTTATAAATAGCCTGGCAATGATAATGAAATTAATTATAATTTAAATTTAAAAAACATTATAAATAAATACTATATCTGATACAACAAACACTGTCACTTCATACTAAAAATGCTTATCAAACTTAGAAATACTGTTTTAGTTTCATCAATAAATAAACAGTATGTTTTATATCTAATTTTGTCTGATTTGCATTTAAAAAAATAATTTTAAAAAATCTGTATCACACCTTATCTGCTCTGGAGTGCCTCCTGATGTTGCATTAGTTATAGCCCAAGCTGCTTCTTTTCTGGTGCGAAACTCTGCTTTCTGAAGAATCTCAATCAAAACAGGAAAAATATTTGCATCTATAACTGCCTGAGAGGACAAAAAATGATACATAGCATAATCAGTACAAACACTGCTTCTACCAAGTAGAGGAGTCTTGAAACCCACTGGCTTTAAAATTTAGGGTTTTTGGAAATACTTTTGCAAGTGTTTTATTTTTAATTTGTTCAACAAACATTAAAATCTTCCTTTAAAAAAAGAAAATTAGATTTTTAAAGACTGGAGAAAATAATAGGACAATATAAATTTCAGAGATTATAAAGCATAAGGCCATCAGAATGAATAAGTAATCACTGATACAAGGAGCTTGACAAGACCCTAATAAATAGTTAGAAGCTTTGAAAAGATCACTGTCTAACTTGTTTAAAACTAATGAAAAATAATGCCTTCTAAAGACTAAGCATTATGTGTTAGGGAGTGTAAAAGACATTTTTTTAAAGGGGATTTGGAGATTGGGATGAACATATGCGCACAGTTGCCTTGTTTTTTTTTGTTTTTGTCAAGACAGTTCTACCCTATGCCCCGAGCAGAGTGCAATGGCAATGGCATCGTAGCTCACTGCAACCTCAGACTTGGGCTGTGGGCACCCTGCTGCCTCAGCCTCCAAAGCTGCTGAGATCACAGGTTCTCGCAGCAGCACCCAGCTGTGTTTTTCCACTATTTTCAAGAGTCGGGGTCTCACTCTTGCTCAGACAAGCCTGGAACACCTGAGCTCAAGCAATCTTCCTGCCTCAGCTTCCCAGAGTGCTGGGATTACAGGTGTAAGCCACCATACCCAGCTGTAAAAGGCATTTTTATACATTAAATACTCAAGTCACTTATGACATCTCCAGTATATATTGACTATTACAATTTCAATACAGATTTTTTTCCTTTCTTAAATGTGTACACATTTTTTTGGCATCCTCTGTATACAGTTGCTATTCCTTGCTAGATACGTTGAGTACTGCTAGTAAATGTAATCATTTTAGAGAAGAAAAGGCCATGGTTTAAAAAATACTTTTCAACAATCTTTTTTTAGAAGAATCTTATTCAGTAACTCACTAAACACAACCACTGATAAAATGTTAACTTTTGTCTAAACTGGCTTCTTAGAACTTTCTGTCCTATTCTCAAATCCGAAACACATTTACCTGAATCTGAGCTCTATTTCCAGCAGTGATGTTAGAAACTGTCCAGCAAGCTTCTTTTCTAATTGACTCTTTTGGGCTACTCAATAAATGTAAGAGACAGGGTAATGCAGAACAATTCAAAATTACCTAAAACAAGTTAGAAATGGAAACAAGAAGTTTTACAGCAAAAAATATATACAAAAATCTACTATTGAATTATTTAGAAGTACAAAAACCATTCTGAAAAATGAAATTAAGAAAAGAGAAATTCCTGTCAAGTTAAAACTTAAAACACTTACTGTCATTTACTATCTTGCTATTGCCAAAACTTGTCTCATGCCAGTACCCTCCTCTCAACCCACTAAAATGCAAATCACGGGTGTTTCCTTTGAATTTACAAACACACTCAGAGTTCAACTGATATAATTACTACTTGAATAAAGATTTGGTGGCTGAGGTCAGTATCCAATTTCTAGTTTTGCCAAATGAATTAGTAAAAAAATACATGTAGAGCATGTCAAATAGTCTAAAAGTATCTAATTCTATAACCATTTGGAAACCTTAATTTATATATTAATAATAAGTCTGTTTTATAAAAATTTTAACTCTTTATGTTCCTATATCCAAAATACCCCAATTATTTACATTTAATTTACTGGTGAAGAATGTAAATTGAGCTGAAAAATATAGTTCATGTTTAGAAAGGCATTTTCATTTAAAAAGCTATTTTCAATGAATAAGTATCAATTAACAACGATTGACTTTTTAATAACTTTGGTATATATCTAAATATAGAGCTTTAAAAATGATTAAAACTAAAAGAAAATATGTTGTTGAGAATAAAAACTATACTTTTAGGTTGTAAACAAAAGAGAATCTAATGGGTTACAGAGTTTAAGTTTCTATCTTCAAGAGAGATTATACCCCAAATCTGTAGTCAATCTTGACATCATACTTTTAGACACCCCACCATCTTTCAAGATACAAACACATATATGAGTTGTTAATGAACAATCCCTGAAATGTTTCCTTGTCATCCTTCCTTCCACTCTTATAATCCAGTTCTTCAATCTAGTATAAAAGTATCTCTCACTTCCAACCTCTCTTCTCACACAGTCAATCATGCTCTCTACTTACAGTTCCTATTATAGTCAATTTTAATGCATGTCTGACTCTGTACCTATGATCACATAAATCTTTTCTGGTCTCATTAAGTAATTTTGTATTTTTAATGTTTAGCCTTAGTTCCAATCCCTTACAGAAAATACACAGATATACTTAGGCTAAACTGCTTTGTTTATACACAAGGTTTGAAATTGCACACAAACTTTACGGACACCCTGTATATACAGGAGAACCTCTGTAAGTTGACCACCCGAAGGACAGTAACAAACTGGTCAACATACAGAGGTGATCAATCTAAAGAAGTAGGCCTACTATATTGATACATATATGTAGTACATGATATGTCTATAAATATTAAGTCAGGAAGGCAATCAACTGTGGAGGTCCCCCTGTATTTTTTCCATAAATTATAAATCCCTATACTTCCTTGCATTCACACAGATCTAGAACAGCACTTTCCCACAGAGGTATCTGA
The DNA here is from genome assembly GCA_963574355.1 of Loris lydekkerianus. Lineage (NCBI taxonomy): Eukaryota > Metazoa > Chordata > Mammalia > Primates > Lorisidae > Loris > Loris lydekkerianus. The sequence goes on along the minus strand of CAUYPK010154489.1, from coordinate 63,895 downwards.
GGTTGACCACTTGTTACCAATAATACGCTGTGAGAATATGGATGGCAATATAATCACAATAACACTAAAGTCTTAATAAATCTGAAACACAGTTATGTTGTGATATGAAACATAATATCGTAAAGTCTATTATACTAACAACTTACCACTTTACAGCCTGAACTCACCTGTGTCTGAATATCATCACCAGTCACAATATTACCAACTGCCCGTAAGGCAGGTGATACAACTTTGTAATCATTGTGCCTAAAAATAATAAAGATAGGAATTTATATACTAGTAAGAATTTAAAATTTGCAAAAATAGCACCAAAAACTCTCATATACTTTTTACCCTGAGATTTCAATCAAATTTCAGTGATTATTCCAATAATATCTTTATAACAAAGAATTAATTCAGGATGATAAATTATTCATGTCTCTTTCAACCCAGAATAGTTTCTCAGTCTTCCCTTGATTTTCATGACTTTGACATTTTTGAAGATCATAAGCCAGTTATTTGGTTTATAACTGGCTTATGATCTTCTTCATGATTAAAACCTAGGTTAATTTGGTTATTTGGTTTATAACTGGCTTATGATCTTCTTCATGATTAAAACCTAGGTTACATATTTTTGGATGGAGTGTCACAAATGCTATAATCTTTTCTTTACATTCTATTGCATGACATTGTGTATCTATTTTGTCCCGTTATAGTGGTGGTGAACCTGGTCACTAATTAAGGTGGTGCCTGCCAGACTTTCCACCTTACCATTATTGTTTTTCTCTTTATAATTAATATTTTGTGAGGAGATACTTTGAGACTATGTAAAATGCTATTCCTTAAACTACCTTTACCACTAGTTTTAGGATCTCTAGTAATTAGCAGTATTGTTATCAATACTTTTCTAATATTACCATTCCAACATCTTACGGCTATCTGCTTATGTGTGGACTCATGGGTTTCCCATTTTATTCAATAAATTATACATTAAAATAATCCGTTTCAAAGTTCAAATTATCCAATATTTGGACAGGGAAAGCCCCTTCAAGTGGGCTTCTGTGTCCTGTTGACAGTTATCCACTCTTTGAGCACTTACTACTTTCCACAGTCATGTTTTTTTCTCAAGTGCCAGCCCTGGAATCAGTCATTTCTCTAAGAACCCTGGTTCCTTTCAATGGACAGTGGTGTTTAGAAACTTAGATTTAGGCATTCAGTGCTCTCAGCTTATCACTATAAAAGTGTTACTGCTGTTCGCAAGTTCTTTGGGAGGACACACATATATTTACATATATATGTTGACCCATATACAGAGGTGGTCAACAAAAGGAACTAGGACTACTCAACTGATATGTACTTGTGGCACATGTCTGGTCTATGAAAATTAGGTCAACTTAAGGAGGTCAATGTAGGGAGGTAGTGAACTACGGAGTTTCTATTTATTGTGTGTGTCTGTGTGTTTCTACACTTATCTTTGTTAAGAGCCATGAGTTCACAGTGAGATTTCTATTCTAATGTAAAATCACAGGATTATTCAGGCTTTCTCTTCTTCCATATTTATTATCTCCATTCTATGGTAATAAGTAGTAGCTTGTACTTTCCTAATTTCCTATAATGGCCAATCTTCTAGCCCAGCCAGGCTGCTACCTCATGATATATTAGCTCCATGCCTCACTCTAGCCCACTTGTATGCTAACTCTGGTAAGTGCCACTCTCAAGCTTGGGCCCTGATCTCACCAATGGACCTGCCTGCCCACCTTCTTGTGATGTTGTCAGACCTCTCTTCTTTGTGCCATCTACCGCCTATCTAATGGCTTTTTGACAGAATAGAGGAAAATAACACATTTTTTAAAAGAAGGTTAAGAGGAGATAAAGAAGCAATAACTTTTTGTTTTTGAAATAGAGACTCGCTCTGTTACCTTGGGTGCAGTGACGTCAATAGCTCACTGCAACCTTAAAATCCTGATCTCAAGCCATCCTCCTAGCTCAGCCTCCTAAGTAGTTGAGACGACAGGCACGTACCACCATGCCTGGCTAATGTTTTCTATTTTTTCTAGAAAATAGGGGTCTCACTCTTGCTTAGGCTAGTCTCAAACTCCTGAGCTCCAACAATCTTTCCACCTTGGCCTGTCAGAGTGCTAGGATTACAGGGCTAGGTAGGATACTGTGCCCAGACAGCCACAGTATCTTTTTAAAACAAGTTTTCTTAAAAGTTTTTAATATATTCATATAAAAAAGCTGTTCTTTTTAAAGAAAATAAGTATAACAGCTCAGCAAAAAGAAACATTATCTTTAAAACAACTGAAATACTTTTACTCTTATTAATCATTATAATGCATGATAAACTTGATTACTGGTTCTGTGAGAACAGGAATTTGATTCTATACTTCATTAACAATATCTCGCACAACAGCAGATAATAAGCATTCCATAAATATTTGTTGAATTTAATCTACCTCATTCATAAAGAGAGCACATTAGACTAAGAAAAGTCATTTACAAAATAACTTATCCCAAATACAAGTTTGCATCCCAATATAAGTTTAAATGTCAACATTTTAGAGTATTAATATTCTGTTAAGTGTTGGGTTGGTAGCTTTTTAATTCTTCCTATTGATAGTGATTATTGAGATATTTACAAGGTCATTAATTGCTAAACTTAATATACAAATCATGTAATTATTAAATATAAATTAGTTACATCAAAAGTTCCACCAATCTTCGACAAACTCCAGAATCAATGACTGCTTGAATTTTATCATTGGGTCCATCGGAGAGATAAGAGAGGGCCCAACACACATCTGCTAACACATCTGGGTCACTGCTAAACAATAATCGTGACAGAACATTTAAACAAGGTGAAACCTGAAAGGGAAGAAAAAGCCAATATTTAAATTTTTCTTTGTTTAAAGCCAAATTTCCTTAGGAAAATATAGAAATTCATCTTAAAATAAATTTAATGCTATGAAAATATAAGAAAAATTATTCTATTATTTTAAAATTATGAGAGAGATAAGCATGAAACTGATTATAATCTATGTTAATTTTAGATTAAGTGGTAAAGTTTTTTTTTAAGAATAAAATATAAATTTGGGCTCTCCTGTCTATGACTAAATCATACACATCCCGACAAAAAAGGCATACCAAAACCAAGGTCCAAATGCTTCAGAGATATGGGTTTAACATAACGATCATGGACTGTGGCCTAACTGAACTTTGGGATATCAGGCACAGTGGGGGCTGAAATGTAGCACTGGACTGGAAACTTAAGAGAGTAAAAGTCTGCCTACTGATTGGGAAAAACCTCTAGCCCTCTTCCAGTGCACAGTTTCCAGATCCCCAGTAATCAGGTGTGCTAACTAATCTATATGAAACTCAATCCACCCACCTTCCTGCAGAAAAATAGAAACTCTATCTCAGGAAAAAATAAATGTCTCAGCAAAACCAGCATGTCTCAGAAAAGAGACTTAAATTTGGAGTTTCTCAAAGAAAAGTTTTGCTGCCCAATTTCCATACAATGAAGCCAGGAGATAATAAGCCCACACACCCATCTTCTAACTAGCTTTTTAGTACCTCTTTCCTAATCTGTCCCAACATCCAAGGATCATCAGATAAATATGATGATAATCTCCAGCAAGAAAGTGATTAATACAAAGAACAAACCATAAACAAAACAAAAAGCACAAAGAGCCACAGACACTAGGAGAAAAAAAAAAAATCTTCACCCAAACTAAAATCCTCAGCTCGTTAAGACAATTTGCAATGTCCATAAAAGAACAGAATTCTATATAAAGATGATCAACCAGAGAACAAGAAAAATAACTCTTGAAAATATAAAACACAATTGTGGAAATATAAATTTCAAAAAAGGCAGATTAGACTAAGTCTTTCAAAAAAAAAAATCACAGAAAATGTAACAAGTAAATCTTAAGCCCTATCATGTGCTATTAATTTCATTAGTTTGGAATATATAAATAAATAAACACAAATTTTTGCCTCTAAGGAGGCAAGAATTTCAATGGAAGATTTTCAAAAATTAATAGACTTACTAAAAAGCAAAACATATTATATTAAAAGGTGATTTGGAAAAATTAGAGTAAAATGAGGGGGGCAGGCTCGGTGCATTGACAGATTTTATTAAATACTGTGGTCAGAGCACATGGAAAAGGTGACTTCTGAGCAAACAATGGAGATAAGGCAACCAGTAAAGCAGCCCTCTGTAAGAAAAGTATGAGAAGGCAGAGGCCCTCAAGGTATGGTCCGAGGACTCCTGTGGGATTCCTGAAATCCTTTTGGGGAGTAAGTGATAGCAAAACTAGTTCAAAATAAGACTAAGACATAATTAGTCTTTTTTCATTTATTGACATTGGTATTAACGATACAAAAACAATGATGGATAAACTGTTTTAGATAATCCAAAAACAATGATGGATAAACAGTGATTGGTACTAAAGATACAAAAACAATGATGGATAAACTAAACACCTTACCACAAATAAGGCATTAGCACTAAAATTCACTACATATCTTTGTATTCATTACCTCCAGTTAGAAGGGTGGGGGACTGGGAGAAGGGAGCAAGTTCTATTCAAGAATTAATGTGAATAGGCAATAAAAATTACTAATTTTATTAAATCTAAACTCTCCAGTTCATGTCTTTTAAATATTTTATAGGATAAAATAATAAATATGCAGAAAGTACTTCTGTGCCCAAACCCTAACCCTACTAGGGTGGTTTCCAGGAAAAGCACTCTTGTGATTGAGCTGCAAGTTGAATTGGCCATTTTTTTTCTTATGGAACACCATTTTTATTTAAAATACTATTCATTATTCAGTCTTAGGTATTTGGAGTGCATTTTTAAAAATATAAACAGAGTCTGTCATTTCAACGAAAATAACTAATAATATTTGTTGCCAATGATAAATTTTGTTACTTCAAAAATTTTGGAAAACTTGCACCAACCATTGCTAAGATCAAAAGCTTCCTGATGGCAATATTGTGATTTTATTAAATATTGAATAATTAAAAATTGCATAATTGTAAATGAAATGTATCAACATTAGGGAGAGCTGCATAACTCAGGGAACTGTATTTTCCAAATGACCAGTATGCATAATGTAATGTTACAAAATCATATGTGAGAAAAAGATCCACTCAAAATGTAAAACAAGACTAACAGATTTTAATGTAACAGAGTACAAAAAATTCAACATATGATTTCAGATTCATCAATTTAACTACCTTTAAGAAATTGCCACTCAACTTTTGTTGTGGTATCAAAAAATATTCATGATCAGGGGTGGGGGTAGGGAAGAGCAGAGAGAGGGAAAGAGAGAGTGGGGTAGTGGTTCATGGGGTGACACACCTTTTGGGGGTGGCACACAATTATAAAGAGGGACTTTAACTGACAGTATAACCTAGTTCTTTGTACCCTCAATGAATCCCCAACAATTAAAAAAAAAAGTTTATCCAAAAGATTATCCAAAAAAAAAGATTATCCAAAAAGACATCATACAGTTCAACTAAAACAACATATTACAGCAGATTGAATATAGAGTCAAAAGTAAGAATCACAACTGTCTGTAGATATAAGAGATATTTTACAATATAATGGGTTTGTTATTTTTAAATGAATTAATTTTAATTTTTTTCTTAATTTTAATTTTTAATATAGTAAGTACTATAAGATATAAATCACATAAAAGATTTGGACACTTATAGTTTTAAGAGTGGAAAGGGGTCTTGAGACCAAACATTTTAAGAATCTTTGTTCTAGGTAGAGGGAACAGCTAGAGCAACGTTAAGAGCATGCTTTGTGAACCTGAGGAACAGCAAGCAGGCCAGTGTGGCTGGAGTGAGAGAAAGAAAACAGTAAGACATGGAGTCTAAGACATGACAGAAGGTCCAAGAAGGTAGTGAAAATTCTTGTAGGTTACTTAACTTGTAGGTTACCATTCATTTTGAATGAAATATAGGGACCCACTGTGGGGCTCTAAACAAACATGTGGTATGAAAAGCCATTTTAACAGGATCATTGTGTCTGCTTTCTCAGAAAAAGAAAAATGGTGAGTAGGTGAAGACAGAAGCAAGATTTGTCAGGAGTCTACTGCAGTAACAGAAGGTAGTAGAAACTAGGTGGTATTAAGGGAGGTGATACATTTCCTTCCTCAATATATTATTTTGAAAAAATTCAAATCTACAGAAAATTTGTAAAAATGGCACAATAAATACCCATAGGATACTCACCTAGATTCATCAATTGTTAACATTTTGCTAATTTTTTCTCTCTCCCCATACACACACACACACACACACAGGGATTGCAGAAGTCAAACGTGAGGAGTATTATAATTTTAACACTTTTTTTTCCTTTCTTAAAATGTGTAAATACAATTTTGGCACTCTGTATTTTTTTACTGGATCATTTGAGAAGCATTTGCAGACATCACAGTACTTTGTCCCTGAATAGTTCAGCACTTATATCCTAAGCAAAAGGGATTTTCTACCACAATATAACTTACCCAGGAAATCTAACATTGATATAATAATATTATCTAAGGTATAGAGCATATTCAAATTTTTAAGCTAAAAATTAATTTCTATCATGATCTGATTAAATACTTCACTTATTTGTTATATCTCCTCTTTAGTGTCTTTCTAAAAGAGTAAGTTTATTGAGGTATAAATAATATACATTAAGTAATATACTTTTTTAGGTACATAGTTCAACTGGGAATTTTGGCAAATATATACAATGGGATAGCCACCTTCCCATCAAAATATGGAATATTTTTATCACCCCCCAAAATACCCTTCTGTTCAATGTAATCAATTCCCTCTCCTCAGGCAATCACTGATCTGATTCTTATTCCTATAGTTTTGGCTTTTCCAAAATAACGCAAATGGAGTCATTAAAAATGTAGCATTTGTGTATGACTTTTTCTTTTAGCCTAATGTTTCCGAGATTCATCCACGCCAGTGCATGTATCAGGAGTCTGTTCCTTATTGCTGAGCTGCATTCCAAAACATGCATGCATCATAATTTTCTCATTCACATACCAACTTATGTACATTTTAACTGTTCCCAGTTTTTGGTTGACTGTGAAAAATGTTGTCATAAAAATCTGCTTATTGGTCTTTCTAAAGACCATACTATCTGCTTTCATACCATAAATTATAGTATGGTATCAAATACCGTATTATCTGCTTTCATACCATAAAATCTGTTTATTGGTCTTTCCAAAGACCATACGAATAGTATGTCTTCCAAAAGACATACTATTTCATATCTCTTGAATAAGTACCTAACAGCAAAAATGTAAGATAGTTTACAGTATCTGTACCATTTTGAAAAACATTCTTATCAACCACGTATGAGAGTTTCAGTTGCTTTGAGTCATATCAGCATTTGATATCTTTGGCTTCTAAAATTTTAACCATGTTAACAGGTATGTAGTGTCTTTAGTCTTTTACTCTTGAATAGTTGCCCCACACTATCTATGGTCTTTCCTAACAATGACACTTTTTAAAGAGTTTAGGCCATTTATTTTGCACACCCATTTCCCAATTTGGATTGACTGCTAAATGCTAAACATTTCTGGCATGAGTCTTACACAGGTAATAATGTGTTCCTTTTAGTCATATCACATCTGAAAGCACTAACATCAGTTTTTCCTTTATTACTGATGTCCATTTGCATAAGGTGGTTAATGTCTGCTAGAATTCTATTCTCAACAGTAAATAAACCTGCTTCCTACCCTCTCTCTCTTTGTGATTAACATCTGTACTTTGTATGGTGATGCCTTCACACTATGTGAATATTTTGTTTGCCCCAAATTTTCTTAAATAGGAAAAGGGAATGATTAAATTGTGTCAAATGAAGGCAGATCAGGTAACATAAAACCTGAGAATTAACCACTGGACATACTAGGTCATGTACGAGGTCTACACATTGACCTCTAGATTTCACAATGTATAAACATCTATGCCCTTAATGAAATCAGTCTTTAATGCAGCAACTGAGCAAAAATCCTCATTGGGATGGATTCCAGAAAGAATGTAAGGAAAGACAATGAACAATGCAAGAATAGATAAATAATAAAAAAGGGAAGCAAATAAATAAATTTTACTTAACAGGAAAACTGAGGTGAGAGAATTAAGACAGGAGAAGTAACAGTATATTTTTATAGTAATGACATTGATTTAGACGAAGAAAACAATACTACTAGAGAAAAAAAATTGTTGAGTGATGACCCTAAATAAGAAAAAGAAAAAGCTATGTAGTGCATAAGTGGTGGAACAAAACTTTATAAAAGAGTGTGGGAAAAAAATAAAGAACAATGACAAGTAAGTATAATAGGTAGGTATAAATAACCACATGATGGCAAATGTGGTAACGGTAAACCATAGAAGCTGTCTTTTGATTGCTTCAATGTTCTCAATGAAGTAGGAAGCAAGGTCATAAGCTAAGAGTGAGGATAAAGGAGAAGAAAGAAGGAGAACAAAAAATAAGAAATAGCCTATTAATTAATAATCCTTTTGTGCCAGCTGTCAATCAGTGTGTATTAATGAACATCAGTATGAACTGTTGTGAAATTCAGATTACTACATGAATTCTAAAGGTCCACATAACTTTCCAAAGTTTTTTATGTTCGATGTTATGTTTCATTTAAAATAAATAACTTTAAAAGGTTGCTTAGAAAAATGTGGTTTAGACTACCAGTTTTATAAGTTATAAATTTTATAAATTTCAGTAACTTTCAAATAAGAAAATTCTTTAGGAAAAACATACCACATAAATTTCAAAGGTATTATCAACTATATGAGAAAAAATAAATTATTTCTATAAGGTGCTTATTACTGCAAAGTTCTAGAAAATCTTTACTATTTGTCTATGGTTAAAGAACTCAAAAAACCATGAAATGTATTTAGAACAAAAATCTCAAACTGTAAATATTTCATAAGAAAAATCCAATAATGTTACTAAGCAGAAAAAAATGAAAAAAATCAAACATGGTATATTAAACTAATTATCTCTCTAAAATTATTATCACGTAATTAATACCTCAACATACACATGTACAGATGCATTCCCTCTATTTTAAAAGTGGGGAAAAAATGAACACTCAGCACTCAAAAGAAGTGTATTTTAAAGTAAACAATTTCAATAGGAAATTCCAGGCATAAACCAAGGTTCTTTTAGTAATAACTTAATTAAAAAATGGTATCATGTACCATTCTAACAGGCAAAATAAAGAAATTACTGTGATTACTAAAACTATGATGTATCTAGTAAGCCAATTCCATATATGTGTAAGTTTAAACATAGGAACAATAGTTTAAAAACTTATCATCAGACACATTGCCATTTATTATGTGTATCTCCTCCAACAAAATATAAATATCGTTTCCCTTCAATTGTGTAACAGTCATTGCCAAATTATTAGTTTTAACATATAATACTCATATGTCTTTTAAAAAGTTGTCGGAAGGCTCCTTGTGTACCTTGGAAGCATTATTTTCCTGGTATTATACTTAATTCAAACAAATAATGTAACTAAAAAGATATAATGTACACATACACATAATGTAACTAAAACATCATCTGTTCCTCTTCTACTATTGTACTGCAAATCACACAAAATAACTTTTAAACTGAATAAGGCCCTTGATTTAACATTACTGTATAACTTTTTCTATTGTATACCATACTCAGAACTTTTCTTCTCTAAGATACATATCTATTAAGCCAAATTTTGGGTTAAATTTTTAATTTTCTTCCTCATTTTAGCATCAGCATAATTTATAATGTTTCATCATCTTTTTAGTTACATTATGTACTTTTCAATAAATATGAAACAGAATAGGCACGGAAGGTTGACGAAGTTTTATGAATTATGACTAAATACACAATATGCCATAGAGCATGATAGCAAATAGAAAGACACGGTACAAAGAGATTTTTAAGACATACTTGCAGTTTAGATTATGTGGCAAAATTATGATTTCTTATAACTGGAATGGTGAAAAGTACTACAAATGAGAAGGCATGCTAACTCATGTATTATCTTTACTGCATTAGACATTTATTATTTTTTACCCCTAGAAACTTTATCTAGGGATACAAGAGATCTTTACCAAACTTTGAGCTTCTCTTAATGCTATAGACATTGTTCATTATGCCCCTTTAGTTCATAGACACTGAATTCAAAAGACAAATGGTATTCTAGAAATTTACCTACGTTCTGTCTTTCTAATAGCATCTTACTGGTAAGCAACAGAACTAAATTGGGAATTTATTACCAATCTATCTCTATAAAGGCCAAATAGTAGGAGATGGGAAAAAGATATTTAAGTGAAATGTGGGAAAGCACAAACAGTGGGCCTGAATTACCTTAATCTTCTGAGATGTTTCAGTTCCTGTAAACTAGACTAATCAACTAAACTTGATTTCTTAAGTCAACTCCTAGATACAAAAATATCTGGTTATAGTGGTTGTCTCTGGGAACAAGAATTTAAGCAGTCAGAAAAAGAGCAAAAAGGAAACTTCCTTTATAACTGTAAATCTTTTAAATTTTATGTGCAAATATTGTCTTGCCAATGAAGTATGCAATTATTAACAAAAAAACAGAGTCCCTCAAAAAAATCTATCATAAAGAAACTTAAATTTATGGAGACAGATTTATGAATCTGTATATATGCATCATACCTTACTAAAATTTGGAGGAGGGTTTTTGCCTCTACATAAATTTGAGAGGGCCCACACAGCATTTCTTGTTGTTGTAAGTCTATTAGAATTTTTTAATAACCTGCCAAGAAAAAGAAAAAGAACTGTCACTTTACGTTTATTTTTCTTATTTAGCTATTTTCTATCATAACATAAAAATTTTCTTCAACATATAAGATATTCAAACTGGTAAAACAAAAGAGCCTTAAAAATTCACTAGGTTTTTAGAAAGAAAAACAAATATAACGGTTATATTTAATGGTTATATAAACAAATAGAAAAACGGTTCTATTTCCTAAAGTTTGAATCTACAATGTAACCTAATTGTCTATATCCTCATATTAACCTGAAATAAATAAATAAATAAAATAAAGTTCGAATCTATGATCTGAATGGATTCTTAAATCATAAAACATTTTGAAGATAAAGAGCATTATGGGAAATTTACTCATTTCTATAAACATTTTTAAAAGTACTAAATTACCTTTATTTTAATCATAAAAATAAAACATTATTCAAATACAAAAAGCAAGGAATACAGAGTCAAATTAAATGAAAATCACCTATTGAAATGGGAAGTTTTCTGTTTTTAACACATGGTATGTCTTAGCATTTTAATCTGATTTGCCATAAACCCTGCTAGCTACTAAGAAATTGAGTGTCTAGAATAAGATTTTTTTCTTCTCAGACTCCTAAGGAGTTACTACTTAAAAGTTTTTTCACAACACAGTAAGTAGGTTATGTTTTAGTTAAACAGGAAATTCCCTAAAGTAATAGTCCTTGAATCTTTTAGAGAGTTATAGACCCTATTGAAACCATAACAAATCCTTACCTGAGAAAAAAAAGCACACCAATATTTTGGCATGCAATTTTAAGAGTTTGTTAACTTCCTAAGGACCTTCACAAACCGGCTAGAAGTACAAAGAACCTATATTTTAAAACATTTTTTTTTTTCCTTTTTTGGAGTGACAGAGCAAAAGTGGTACAGAAAGGAACACTAAGGGTCAATGTCCCCCCAGAAACACTGAAAAAACTTGCAAACACTATCAGAAACAACTTTACTAGAACTCTAGAACTAGATAGTCAAAAGTTTGTAGTAACCAAGAGGACTTCTAACCAGAAAAGGATTGGCATGGGGCAGGAAAGCTATGGCGCTTTGACTTACCCTTGCCTATTTCCTTCCACAGCCTGGCAGCAGCCTATAAGATGCCAGCCTGCATTTCCACTGTGGGTTCCTTGTTCTACAGTAGTGGTTCTCAACCTTCCTAATGCCTGTTCCTCATGTTGTGGTGACATGGTGACGCCCAACCATAAAATTATTTTTGTTGCTACTTCATAACTGTAATTTTGTTACTGTTATGAATTGCAATGTAAACATCTGATATGCAGGATGTATTTTCATTGTGACAAAGGGGTCATGACCCACAGGTTGAGAACTGCTGTTCCAGAGGGAGCAGAGCAGACCTCGTTTCAAAGTAATTATGTTCGTCTGTTTGGACCTGTTTGGAGGCTCCCTCAAAAACCGATGCAAGGCACTTGCCTTTGTTTTCCCTAACTGGGAACTCTTTCAAGGTGGAAAAGTGGCTCTGTAAAGAATATTCCTCAAAAGTATTAAAAGGCAAATAAATAAGATATTGAAACCTGTGGCAAAGGATATATCAGAAGCAACCAAGAGACACACTTAAAGCCTATGTAGAAAGCTGGGAGTAAAATACTATGGGGAGTGAGGGATTTTAAAAGTTCCTGCATACATCAGACAATCCAGAAAGTCATGTACTCGCCTATGGCAGAGTGTGTGATCAGAAAAAAACTTGAGAAGGCCTTAAGCTTTCACCTCTGGCTGACCTTGAGGTTTACCACAAGCAGGGAGTGCTTACAGTCATAGCTGTCATTAGCCTGACTCAGGTTTAAAGGAGGGGTCCAACACAAAGCCAATTTAAAAGCCCTGGAGAATTTTCTTTTTTTGTGGCTCCAGAAATTTTGTTTTGTTTTTTGTTTTTTTTGAGACAGTCTCACTTTATCGTACTCAGTAGAGTGCCATGGCGTCAGAGCTCACAGCAACCTCAAACTCTTGGGCTCAAGAGATTATCTTACCTCAGCCTCCAGAGTAGCTGGGACTACAGATGCCCACCAGAGCAACGTTTTTTCCAGAGGCAAGGTCTTACTCTGGCTTAGGCTGGTCTCAAACTTCTGACCTCAGGCAATCCACTCGCCTTGGCCTCCCAGAAATTTAAGAAACCACAAAGAAGATAGGCTTTGCAAAATTAACTCAAAGAAGTCCCTAAACAAATACAGTAGCACCTCCATAGGCTACCTCCTTAATAAGTTGACCCCATTTTCATAGACCCGACATGTACCACATATACTCAATGAAAGACTGACCTTTATACATAGACCTCCTCTGTAGGTTGTATCTTGACCCCTTGGACTATGACACACACAAGATTAATTTACCCTCCATAATTTGACCATTTGAGTCCACTCTATACCAATGGGTAGAAGGCATGGCCTTTGCCCCTTTGTTATACTATTTTCTTCTTTAATGTAAGCTCTTTTTTCATATTTTATTATTACCATGTGTTTGATTAGGCCTAACATCCTATTGTTTATCACAAGGACTGGTGTGAACTGTAGGTACATCCTGAAATTTCTGAAAAGTTTTACAGTTCATCAAGACTTGATAACCCAAAGGAAAGAACTCAAAACAGCTGACATCAGAAAAAAGTTGATCTATATTTTCTGGAAAGTAGCAGCCAAAGAAAAACAGTGGAACATTTTGGTGTTACAGTAGAACCTCCATAGACCACTGTCTTCAGCAACATCCAAAAACAGTAAACATGAGCATCTAAAGAGAGATGGTAAGGAAAGTGGTCACCTAAAGCAGAAAACTTCCCTTCAGAAGTCAATGAAACCACATTAAGCTGATTCAAACAAATGAGGACACTTAGTGCCCAAATCTCCAGGCCAGTGATCCAAGAATTCGCTAAAAAATTTTCACAGGAATTCAGGGTGGCAGATTTCCAAGTATCAAGTGATTGGCTCGAGTAATTTAAATTGTAGCATAAAATCTCCCAGAAAGTCTCGTGTGGTGAATCCATTGAAATTCCAGTAGAAGTTGTGGAAAAGTTAGTCAAAAAGTTCCTAGACTTCACCAGAGGCTTCAAAGTTGACAACATGTTTAATGCTAATGAGTATGGACATTTTCTCAAAGTGATGCCTGACAGGAGCTCATCATGAAAGGAGATAAATGTAAGAGCAGAAAACTTACCAAAGAACGTTTCCCAGTTTTGCTTTGTGTTAGCTCAACCATAGAGAAAGTAAAAAAATTGATGATTCATAAATCAGCAAAATCATGTGGACTCAAGATCCCAAAGCCTGAAGATCACCCTGTGACTAAGAGATCAAACAAATGCACATGGATGACTGGTGCCCTACTTGGGGAGTGTGTAAGGGGTTATCAGCCGAGAAAAGAAGAAGAAATAGTCTATTCTACTGCCAACAGACAACTATCCTGTCCCTGTGTAAGTGAATTATTTCACAGATGTGACAGTGAAATTTCTGACTCCAAACACAACCTCAAAAACCCAACCTCTTGACCAAGGCATCATCAAAACGTTTAAAATGCACTACTGAATCCAGTTCCTACAGTGGGTCATTATTAAAAACACAAACTGGTGGTCCACCTGTGGAAGCAACTTAATCTGCATTATCAGTTAATTGGATGCTGTCCGCTCAATCAGTTCTGCCTGGAATAAAGTTCAGCCAGAAACAATACAGAGTGTTTAAAGAAAATGGAATTTGTCACAACCCAAAAGCATGATGTGTGGCCACCTCAGGCAGTCCATCTCCAAAGAGAAAATTCAAAGGAGCAGATTTTGAAGGTTTTATTGCAATGGACAATGAGGTGGCAACCTGTAACAGATCTGACCAAGAAGCAATTTTCCAAGCAATATTGACCAAAGTATAGACCAGCGTAAAAGTGCATGAAGCAGCAGATGAAGTGGGAAAAAGTAGGTGAAGATGACACACAAATTGCAGAAACTCCAAAAGAGGATGTCAGATCTTTGATAATGCAGTTGAAATCCTCTGCTGTGGAAGAACGCCCAGGTATGCTGAGTGGTGTAGCCAGCATTGAGAGTGCTTTCTCCACTTAACATTTATAACAGTAAGAAACAGACTGAGATTGACTCTGTTTTTAGAAAGAATGATTAAACCATCAGAAAACGGGATTGATTTTATAAAATACTGTATGTATGATTTTACTATGTTTAGATTAGGTATGATTTTGTATATTCTCTAACAAAAGCTATACAAAAAAGTACAATTCATGTACCTATCAATACAGTAGGCTCAGTTCCTCATGTTGACCTATTTGTTACAGTCCCTTGGATGGTCAACTTACAGATGTTTTACTGCAATTACAACAAGTAGCAACACTGAAAGCTGGAGAAAGAGGAGGATCTAGTTTCCATGGTGGCCATATTATAATAAAAAATGCCCATTTGTAATAAGAAACTAGGAGGAATGTAAAAAGAAAAAAAAGTGTAGCCCATTAAGATTAAAATATATAACTCAAAAGAAAGTGTCCCTTAGAAAACACAGGCTTTCAATTTACCACACAAAAAATTTTAAATCCATTGTCTGAAATATGCGTTAAAAATAACTAAAAATCCCAAGGACAGAGGAAACTATGAGAACAATGTCTTGACAAATACAGAATTATAAATACAGACACAGAAATAATAACAGGAAACTAAACAGAAATTATGGAGCCGAAAGTAAAATAATTAACATTAAAAATTCACTAGAGCAAGCTGGGCTTGGTGGCTCTTGTCTGTAATCCTAGCACTCTGGGAGGCCAAGGCGGATGGATTGCCTGAGCTCAGGAGCTCAAGTCCAGCCTGAGCAAGAATAAGACCTCGTCTCTAAAAAAATAGCTGGGTGTTGTGACAGACACCTGTAGTCCCAGCTACTTGGGAAGCTGAGGCAAGAAGATCACCTTAACCCAAGAGTTTGCAGTTGCTGTGAGTTGTAATGCCACAGCACTCTACCAAGGGCAAAAGTGAGACTCTGTCTCAAAAAAAAAAAAAAAGATTTCACTAGAGCAGTTCTAATAGCAGATTTGAGAAGGCGGAAGAAAGAATTCACGAACCTGA
Source organism: Loris lydekkerianus (assembly GCA_963574355.1). Taxonomy (NCBI): domain Eukaryota; kingdom Metazoa; phylum Chordata; class Mammalia; order Primates; family Lorisidae; genus Loris; species Loris lydekkerianus. Next base: position 48,033 of record CAUYPK010154489.1, on the reverse strand, counting down.
AGATAGGTCCATTGAAGTTATGTAGTCTGAGGCCCAGAAAGGATACAAAATGAATTGGGACAAGATCAAGCATACTAATACATACATAATTGATGAATGAGGAGAAAAGGGGAAAAAAAAAAAAAAATCTGAAGAAATAATGGCTGAAAAACGTTTCAAATATAATAATAAAAAAAAAACCACTATACATCTAAGAAACTAAATGAACTCAAAGTAGGGTAAATTCAAAGAGATACACACCAAGACTTAATCAAACTGTCCAAAACCAAATATAGAATCTTGAAAACAGTCTATATTTGTTTTAAATAGTATCATTCATTAAGACCAAAGTATGATTTTTCAGCAAAAACCATGGAGGACAGAAGTAATGGGGTGACATGTTAAAAGTGCTAAAAGGAACAAACAAACCTGTCAACCAAATCTATATTTAGCAAACTACCCTTCAAAACTGAAGGAGAAAATAAGAGATTCCCAGAAAAACAAAGCTGAAAAAGGGAGTCCCGTAAGCTGAAATGAAAGTGCAATAGGCAATACCCTGAGACCATACAAAGAAATTAAAAAAAAAAATCTTGCTAAAGATAACTATATACATAAATATAGCAGACAATATTATGACATATTTTGGTTCATAATTTCTCTTTTGCGTCTATGTAATTTAAAAGACAAATGCATAGAATTATAAATATATAGTAATGAGCACACAATGTGTAATGATGCAATTTGTGGCAACAACTTTAAACTGAGACAGAAATGTATAGCAAATGCACAAAATAGTTATAAATATATGGTAATGAACACACAATGCATAATGACACAATTTGTGGCAACAACTTTAAGGTGGGACAGAAATGTATAGCAGCAGAATTTTTGTATAATTTTGAAGCAAAACTACTAATAATTCAAACAAGGTTGTAAGTTTAAAATATTAATTGTATACCTCAGAGTAGAGTAACTATTAAGAAAATAACTTTAAAAAATAGAAAAAGAAATATTTCATATAGAGAAAAAAAGATATAACATGAGAAAAAAAAAATTGCAGAAGTCAGTTCTCCCTTATGGGCAGCTACACTAAATGTAAATAGATTAAACTCTCAAAAGTCAGTAACTGGCAGAATACATTTAAAAACCAAGCAAAAAAACTATGACCATCCAATAATGTCTATAAAAGACTCATTTTAGATTTAAAGACATAAGTCAGCTAAAAGTGAAAAAATGGGAAAGAGTTCTAAGTAAATAATAACAAATAGAGAGCTAGAGTAGTTACTCTAATATCAGATAAAATAGACTTTTAGTTAAAAATTGTTTTAAGAGAAAAAGAAAGACTTTATATATTGATAAAAAGTCAATCTATAAAGAACATAGTAACACTTACAAACTTATATTGCCTCAAAATACATGAAGCAAAAACTGATAGAATTGGGCCAGGCATGGTGACTCATACTTGAAATGCCAGCACACTGGGAGGATGCGGTGGGTAGTTAGTTTAAGGTTCATCCTGAGCAACATAGCAAGACCCTGTCTCCACAAGTAAGAATAAAACTAGCTAGGTGTGGTAGTGCCTTGCTGTAGTCTCAGCTACTCAGAAGAATGAGGCAGGAAGATTGCTTGAGCTTAAGAATTCAAGGTTACAGTGAACTATGATCAAGCCACTGCATTCAGTAGATTTTTGTTCTCTGAATATTTCAAAATCAAATATAAAAACCTTCTAACATACTAAATAACCATAAGTCCCTGCTACAGCAACATTTACATTTTATTGTATTATATACTACTATATATATTTGTTTTGTAGAATGAATTAGCACAGCAAGCATTGAGTAAACAATGACCAGTATACTCTTAAGTATGGCTTAAGAGAACATAAAAAAATAAATACAATTTGAAAATTTCTCTTGATTTTACTTACTTTCACACTACTGAAGGTTAATCATAATACAAATTTAAGAGATTCACTGAAGAACTTAATTGTGTATATAGAAATATAGTGGTATATATAGTTTAAGATATGTACTTAATTGTGATAAATTTAAACAAAGTACTCACTCTAAAAGAGGTGGAAGTATTTCACAATTCAATACAAAATCTCTGCATTCTGCATTGTCACCTGCAATGTTACCAAGTGCCCAAACTGCCTTAGAAAAATAAAAATAAATAAAAATTAAGATAATATCTTAAATGAAGTGTTTTCTTTTCATAATGAGATTTTAGCATTAAATGAACAAAGCAATAGTTTTTAGCAACATGAAAAAAATAAAAGGAGGACATTAAGAAAGAAAAACTTTGAAAATGCTATTTAATAATATTTTTAATCATTTTAAAAATAGGATATTTTAAAAGGTTTTTTGCATGACAGTAAAATAGCTATAATGTTCAACAAACATCATTTTTCTACTCTGTATCTACATGGAGAGACGAAATATATTTAGCATATTTTCCAATTAGCCATATGCCATGTAATAACACTTTAATTAACAATAGACCACATATAGGATGATGATCCCATAAGATTATAATATATTTTTATTGTATCTTTCCTGTGTTTAGATGTACAAATACTTACCACTATGTTACAATTGCCTATGGTATTCAGTACAATAACATGCTGTACAGATCTGCAACCTAGTATAAGCTTTACCACACACCTTGAGTGTGTAGTAAGCTGTATATATACAAAAGTATACTTTATGATGTTCACACAACCATGAAATCACATGATGACGTATTTCTCAGAATTCATCCCTGTTAAGTTACTCGTGACTGTACTTATACTAGAGGTTTGCTCCTATGCCAAGAAATCCATTCAGTGCAAAGAGATTGATTTATAATAAAAGAAGAGAAAGACAAAGCACAGAAAAGTGAGTTAATAGCTAATACAAAAATTAGCTTGGGGTGGTCCTTACAAATAAGTGTAAGATTAGTTGGAGTTCATTATAATTGTTAAAATAAATGGTAACAGTGCCAGGGCTAGTGGCTCATGCCTATAATCCTAGAACTTTGGGAGGACAAGGAGGGAGAATCATTGAAACCAGGAGTTCAAGTACAGCCCAGGCTACAGTGAAATCCCATCTCCACCAAACAAACAAAAATCCCATCTCTACCAAACAAACAAAAAATCCCATCTCTACCAAACAAACAAAAAAAACTTAGCTGGGCGTAGGAGCACAAGTCAGTATTACCACCTACTCGGGAGGCTGAAGTGGGAGGTGACTTGGGCTTGCAAGTTGGAGGTTGCCATAGCTATGATGATGTCACTGCCCTCCACCCCAGGCAACAATGACACCTTGTCTCAACAACAACAAAATACATGGTAGCAAAAAATCAAATTATTCACTTACCAAGTTTCATTAGATGAGAAATTATGCGAGTATAATTATTATTTTATTATTTTATTATTTCAAATTTTTCAGCTAAGTACAAAAGTACACATGTTATTTTTCAACTGGGAAATGTTTAAAATATGATTTAATATTTTTAATAGCTACAGTAGACATGTTTTATTTTTTAAGAAAACCTTTAAACACTTTTTTTTTTACTCTGTGAAGTACAATATTCTATTGGTGGGGACATTAATTGGTGTAATTTTTTGGAAGCCAAGTATGAAGTACATACTAAGAGCTTTAAAAAATGTATTCATTCATCTTTTTCCCTAAACAATAATTAACAGGCACATAATGATTAATGATACATGATGATATTCATCACAACAGTATTAACAATACTAATAAAGTTAGTATTATAGGATTATTATTAATAATCCACATGTACAACAACTGAGGAACAGAAAAGAAATTATGCTAGATGCCCAAGTGGATACTGAGAAGTATAATTTTCTTAAAAGAATAATACCAATTTAGTGTTAACTGGAAAAAAAATGATACAAAACTAAACAATGAATGGAATAATAGAGAAATCAACAGATTAATGTATATAAAAATGATGCAAAATAAAAATACCAAACTACTTAATTTTCTCTGGATGGCACAAATATGTGATTAAATTTTCCCTCTTATAATGAAGTTTATTAAAAAATGGTTTGATTCAAAGCAGTGTGATATTTTATAAAGAAATAACAAAATAATCCAGATACATACATAAATGCACAGAACAAGTAGTCAAACCAGCCAAAGGTCTAAAAGCTGGTTCGGACATTTACTGTAACTTGAGCTTTGCTACTAACTTTTCTGAGTCTCAGTGGACTCCTTTGTAAACAGGAACAGTAATTCCTATTCTAGCTGAGCTCACTGTTACACAGTAGCCAGGGTTATGCGTGAAATAGTTCATTCTTCCTCCCTTCTAATTTGATACTAAAAAACCTCCTTTATCTTGATAAATGAAATATATAGGCAATTAAGCACAAAAGTAACTTATAAATCATAATAAATGGTACTTTCAAGAGAAAATTATATTAAATATGACAATACAAATCAGAAACTTACCTGTTCTTGAACATCTTCGTGTTCAGAATTAAGAAGTTTGATAAAAATTGGAACAGCCCCAGTTTCAATCACTACCTTGGTATGCAGAAAAGTTCCAGATGCTATATTAGTCAATGCCCATGCAGCTTCAAACTAAAGAGAAAACAGTAAAATAAATGAAAGCACCAAAGAAATGTCAGAAAGGAGAAGTAGGGAAGGACAGAGGAAGTAAAGATTTAGCTGGACAAGTTTGAAAGTAAAACTGGCATAATTAATAAGATTCATTGTGAAATCAGAAATCAGATTTCATAGATGAAAACCCTTAGAGAAAAAAAGCATTCTTCAATACAAAAAAGTAAGAACTAAGAAAGAATATAATGAAAATTTACAAAATCAACAAAATGTAAACACATTTGAATTTGTAATTCACAAAATTCCTAATATTTACTATTAGAGAACCAACTGTTCTAAAGCAAGCAGTTTAAAAACAAATAAGAATAAAGATACACAACTATCATCTACCCATAATAATTAAAAACAAAAATAAATAAGAGATACTACTTAATAAAGTAATAGTATAGTTGGGGAACTTAAAAATAATAAAGTTATCCTAAGGGTCAAGTATCCTTCTCTTTTAAGAAACAAGAAAATCAGGGGTTGAAATTTTTAGGTATTGTTCAACATTAAGGGTTCATTATTAGCAAGCCTAAGACTACGACTTCTGGTATTCTTTTAAACAGAAAAGCCTTTGAAAAGTTACCCAATATTAATTACATTTAAATAAACATTACAGACTTAAACAGAAGCAACTAAGAAAATTCGACGATGGCTCAAAAGTAATAAACTAGTGCATAAACTAGTTGAAGGCAACATACAAATCCACAGCCAGTCTAAGAGTAACTACGGCTAAAAAATATTTCACCTACACTACTTTTCATATGCACTGGGACATTATGAATAATAAAAAATACACCCAAAGAACATAAATACAATACTGAAAAGTATAGCTACTATTATGTGTAAGACTAAGAAAAAGTATTTTATTATGTGTAAGACTAAGAAAAAGTATTTTAAAGAAGGAATTTATTTTATGTATTTTTCTTGTTGCTCTGCTTTATCCATATTGAGAAGGAATTTATATTAAAAATATTGGAGATCATAATGCTAACTGATTGCAGACAGTGAAAGAAACTAAAGGACAATCAAAAGTTTACAAAACTGCCCTTGGCATCCCCAGGAGAAAGTCTAAGTGAAGATTGGTAAATTCACAAACCTACCATCAGACAATTGAAATAAAGTGAGTAATACAAGCCAGTGAGAACTGTGGAAAAACTGAAGTCCCTGGCTACAATTAAAAGAAGAACTTCCTAATTAAAAAAGGGGTGAGGGAGGCAGAGCTCCTATTCAGCTCCACTTCATCTTTACTACCTGGGAACAATGCCAAATCTTCTGATTTGTCAGAAGCAGCTAAAAAATCTGGACATTCATTTGAATTTCCCCAATGTTTAAAAGTCCAGCATCTAATTCCCATGTTTTAAAAATACATGTGGGACAAACAAAATTTATCTATAGCCAATCTGGCCTATGGGTCCCCAGTTTGAAGCCTCACTATTAAACAGATGAATCATCTTAACTGGCATATTTTATATGCACTTCGGTAACCTAGTTCAACATGTAGCTGCCCCAAGGCCGTGCTGTTGACTTTCTTCTGGTTTTAATTACAGTGATTAATAAATGCCCAATTCCCGATGTTCTCAGATACACTACACTCTCTGAACATGTTACCCTCTCAATCTAATATTAATTTTCCTCTCTAAAGTCTGCCAGAGTCCCCTTCATCCTCAACAGCAGGTCCTGCAACACTACTTCTGTGAAGTCATCTCTGACTTCCTCTAAACCATGGGTGTCCAACCTTTTCTTCTTTTGCCACATATTGGATGAGAGTAGTCTTGAGCCACACATTAAAGACATAAATGTTAAGGAAAGCTATTAGCATTTTAATATGCATAGACCCTCAAAAAAAAACACATATGCTTTTCATGATACCCCTCATCATAAAAGTCCTCACAGTGGGCCCCAGGTTGGACACCCTTCTACCAGAATAAGTTGCTATATCCTCTGTGTTCTTAGAGCACTTTGTTTATCACAGACCTCTTTTATGTCCACATTTCCCAGCAGAGAGTAAAGTATTTCTGGAGACAGGGATAACGTCTTAATTTTAGAACTATGATAACTTACATAATGTTTGGCTCAAACTAGCACTCAATTTTAAATATCAATATTCACTCATATCTTCTTTCATTCAGTTGGAATTAAAAAGCCAAATAACAAACTAGTTATCAGAAGGCCCAGATTTTAGTATGGACTAGAGTTTATATAAAGCAAAGGGACTAATTCGCATGATCTCTAGCTCAAAATAATTCACAATAAAATTGTAACATGAATTAAGTAGTCTTTGCCTCAGAGACTCTTACTGTAAACATTTTCAACAATTTTCACATTCACATGTGCAATACATTGCTTTGTTTACACTTAAAATATTCCCCAAATTATTTAGAGAAATGGACTACTACAATAAATTGTAAATTCAACAACTATTACTCAAATAACAGTCCTCCATTACGAACAATAGCATTGATAAGTCAGATGTAACTGACAATGTTTGCTCTGTGCAACTCCCAATAGGTAAAATGCCACCTCGGACTCTTACTTAAAAAACAGAAATAAAAGTCAGGGAGGCAATCTTTCTTTTAATTAATGCTAAAATACTTGCAAACTTTAGTAATTTACCATCAGGAGCAAATTATTTAGAGGATATTTTAAAACTATAACTATATCCTGGTTGAGAAGCAATGTTCTTTAGCTTGACTGAAGTAACTCTAACTTTAGTCACATTTTTAGTAGATACTAATTTATTCTTTTTCAAAAAAAAGGAGCGAATCGATCAGCTAAAAATGTTTTAGTAAGTAAAAGTTACACCCCTACTTAGCTAAGAAACAAAATAAATTTAATCACTAAAGTTAACATTTTAACAGGAAGCTACTGAATGTTGACAATCATAAAATTTTTATTAACATTAATAAAGATTTTATATATTTTTTCAAATTTGTTTAATAAAGTAACAATTCCCAGAAAAAATTTAGCCCTGCAACCACACCCAAGGCAAGACAGTTCGCACCGCCTATTCCTTGAATTGCCAAGTCTTTACTGAATGCTTACAATAGTAGCATTATATAAGCTTCTTTCACTAGAAATTCAAATCATATGTCATTTCTATAAAGAAATTAAGAAAGCAAACTTTAGACTCACTTGTAGAGTACAATTTTCATTTCGTTCAAGAAATTTCACAAATCTCTGTACGACTCCTGGTTTCTGTATAACTTGATCAATTGGCGGATTAGGTTCTAAAAATTTTTTTAAAAATTAAGTTATTAAATAGACAAGAAAAGACAATGATTTAGCCCCTATGTCAATTAACAGGCCACACAACTCTCTCCTAAGTTTCATTCAACCAAATTTCATTCAACCAACTAAGGGTTTCATAAAACCCTTAGCTACATGTGACTTAAGACAAATGTTCTCATAATTACATTTTTTTTACAAAGTAAATTCTATTCTTTCATTAATTGCAATAACATAATTTTTAAAAACTTTCTACATAAATATTTAAACTTCATAAGTTAAAGGCTATAGATGAGGTTACTTTTACAACACTGAGTATTTCAGTCAATACTTAAAACACCAATTGAACAATAAAGTTTCCACTAATTCTTCATATAATGGTACTACTCTCAATTTCTAAGGACATCTCCTTCACTATCAACCATGCCTTGCCTGCTATCTCTCAGCCAGATGAGATTCCATTTTGTATTATTATTTATAGAAATGCTATTGGAATATCTATAATTGTTAATAAATTTTCATAAAATTTATTATGCACGGGGCTTTTGAAAATTACAAAATCTCTTGGGAATTCATGTAAAATTCAAAGAAAGATACTTCAGGTACTGTCCATCTAAGTATAAAGAGCTCTTCCTTCTACCTTGGCTTCAGCAAAAAGTATCCCCTTGTAGTTCTTCAGTGACTTCTCTGATGGTGTTCCTTTAAGTTAGACTTACTCCTGTTTATTCTCTTAGAAAATTTACCTATTTATTCACATATCACTTATCATTATCATTTGTGATAATTCACAAATCTAACCTCCTTAACTGAATTCTTCTCTCATCGATTTCAGTCCATTTTTCTAAGTGTCTATCTGATACATTTTTATATACACACCTTCTTTAAAACTGCACCCTAACCAAACACAAACTTACTATATCACTGTGTTTATTTGTTCATCTTGCCCTGTATCTACCACCTAAATCTGTCTATTACTGAATTACCTATATACTCACACAAAAGAGAATTCTCATTTCCACTTTTGACTCTTCCTTTTTCTTATTTCCTCTATTTGCACTGATCATAAATAACTTATAGAAAAGCTAATACATTGTGTTTAATGAGTAAGATGAATAAGCAAATGATAGCCATAAAATTTCTGAACCCCTCTTTATAATACAGAAAAATATTTTCATTAAGTTTTAAGTTAGTTGAAATCCTAGAAACCATGTTCTCAATTGTTAAACATGGTTTACTTAACAAACGACTTATTTTTTCCTTTCCTTCATTTTTCTACAAATTGGCTATTTTTCAAACCAGACCAAAAATTAGGAAACTTCTGCAAAGTTAGTAAAGCCATGCCCTTAAAGTTTTATTTGGGTGTTCTAAATAAAAAGTACAGATTCTGCAAAATGTTAATACAGAACCTAGCTTATACTCTCATTATAAAGTTACAAAGTATCAACAGGAAAAAATAGTATCTAAACTTAATTCTTTTACTTTCCAACTTTAAAGAAATCAAAACAAGGGTGGTGCCTGTGGTTCAAAGGAGTAGGGGTCCAGCCCCCTGTATCAGAGGTGGAGGGTTCAAACCCAGCCCCAGCCAAAAACTGCAAAAAAGAAAACCAAAACAAAACAAAATTAGAGGGTTGCAATTATCACTTTCACCCTGTTTTTTATTTCCATAGAAAATACCAAATGTACTATCTTCTTTTAAATTTTCTTTTAATTTAAGGGATAGAAATTTTGTCTTACTCTTTAAGGTGAGGTTGAGAAAAGGAAAAAAAATAAGGCTTCATGATTAGAGGGTAGGGAAAAATGGGTGCTGAGATCATCAACTGTATTTCTATAAATGCAGGTAAATACAGACATAGATCTGACATGTACCTACATATAAAAACACAAGTAGCCAGGTGCGGTGGCTCACGCTTATAATCCTAGCACTCTGGGAGGCCGAGGCGGATGGATTGCCTGAGCTCACAGGTTCAAGACCAGCCTGAGCCAGAGCAAGACCTCGTCTCTAAAAAAAATAGCCAGGCATTATGGCAGGCACCTGTAGTCCCAGCTACTTGAGAGGCTGAGACAAGAGAATCTTTTGAACGCCAGAGTTTGAGGTTGCTGTGAGCTGTGACACCATAATACTCTACTGAGGGCAACAAATGAGACTCTGACTCAAACAAACAAACAAAAAACCACAAATATAGTCATGTCCTGGAGAGTTAAAAGCAACTCATTTACGCTTACCTTCACTTAAAAGAAAGCCATTAAAGTACACTTAAATCATCAGCTCACATGGTATCATTAACTATTATTGGTATTAATTGATAGAACAATAATAGTCTATATAATCTTATAAAAGTGATGAATTATTTTATTATGGAGAAGACTTTTAGTCATGGCAAAGATTTTCAGTCATGGCAATAAGCAAAATAAGGGAATACCTATCTGCTTCAGCACCCAAAACTAAGCAAGAATCATGAAAAACAAAAAAGCTTTGAAGAAATTTCTACAAAACTGGGATTTAAGAAAAATATGACTACTGATTTACATCCAAAAGAGTAGCCATGATAGGGAAATAAAAAGCAGATACAGCAAAAGGTCACCATCACAGACAAGTCAGAGGAAAACAGGCTAAAGTAGGTAGACTATGGAGTAGCCAAGGGTATTATTTATAGCTCTTGTCAACAGCAAGAACATTAATTACAAAAAGAAAATGCTTAGGAAGGAGGCAAAGTGTCTTGCTATTTCTTTTTCCAGTTCTACTTCTAGCTGTTTTTCCATGTTTTGTGCATCAATCAAATAAAAATAAAGTTTACTTTCTAGGCCTCATACATTTGGCAGGAATGTATCATATCAATCAGTAAAAGAAAATATCTATTAACTCCTGCTATATGCCCAACCTGGGCAAGTATAATTCCATTACAAAGAAAAAGCAGAGAATATGATCACATCTATAAAAAAGGCCGGGCACAGTGACTCATGCCTACAACCCCAGTACTTTGTGGCGTCAAGACAGACTTAACTTGAGGCCAGGAGTTTGAGACCAGCCTCAACAGAACAAGACCCTATTTCTACAAAAAAAATTTTTTTTTTTTTTTTTTGTAATTAGTCAGGCATGGTGGTGCACACATGTAATCCCAGTTACTCAAGAGGCTGATGCAGGAGGCCCATGTGAGCCCAGGAAGTTCAAGGTTGCAGTTAACTATTATTGCGCCCCTGCACTCCAGCCTGGGTAACAGAATGAAACCTTGTCTCTAAATAGAAAAATAATTTTATTTTTAAAAAAAGACACTACTGTTTAACAGAGACAATATCTTGAAGAATCAGAACATATAAGGATAAAATCTTCTAATCAAAGAATTCTAAACCCAGACAACTTTCTCAAAGACATCAGACGTATATTATTTGGGGTTTTTTTTACTTTATTTTTATTTTTATTTTTTTTAAGCAGGAACTCAACTTTATTGCGTCAAGCAGCTGCTTATATAGAGCGTGAGGAAGGGGCGGGGAAAGAAGGCGGGGGAAGAGGTGCATGACAGGGTCGGGCCAGTGGCATGGTACCACGTTGGCTATATCTAGGTAGAGGCAGTTTCAGGCCAGGCCTTGCTGAGTTGTTGCTACGCGGAAGTAGCTCGATGGATCTACTTCTAGTCAGGCTCGGGAAGTTGCACTAGGCCTCAGGCACGTGGCAGGGCCCAACAATTCCCTCTTTTGTTTTTTGTATGGTGGAAAAACATAGCCCCTGTCTTAGGTTGCCTGCTCTTGCGGTTTCAGTCTTACCCATCATGGGGGATACAAACATGAATGGTTTGGTCCCTGTCTTAGGTTGACAGAAATGCAGAGTGATCTTACCCGTCTTTGGGTACTATGAATGTAATCCATATAGGTATAGAATTTTAATTGCTGAAAGTGACTTTGCTATAGAAGGCACCCAAGAAATACTTAGATTCAAATTTAAATAATTTTTGAGTATGTAGCCAATGTTGGACGCTAGATAAGAAATGTTTACACCCATGATTGTCTAATAATTTAGGTCTATTTTTTTTTCCCATTTCACAAATAAAAGAGTTGAAGAAATGAGATCTAAATGTGGTTGGCTTGCTCTGGCTGCTAGAAATCTTAGCACCTAATTAAAACCCCTAGCTGGTACTGTGGTTATAATTTTTTGTATCACTCATTTTTTTTTTTTATCTTCCATTTTTCTTATCCATGTTCAACCTCTTGTATGAATTGCTGTAAATCACCTCAGTTTCTTGTTTTTCTTTTTTGTTTGATTTTGTTTATATTGTTTATAACAGAGGAAATTTAAATGAAATGACATGCAGTTTTGTTCTGTTGGTAACTTTGACAGAGCCGGGGCTGGGAAGCAGGCTACGTTATTCCCTACTTCTCAGTGATCATGAAAGTATCAAGTGGGATTACTCCTCTTAAAAACTGCAGTTCCACTTTCAAGTAATCCACGAAGCAGTTGGTGAGAGAGCGGCGAGGAAAACTTAAAACAGAAAACAAACATGCTAATGGACCAGAAGCCAGTGAAGCAGCGTTCAAGAGCAAAGCAGGGATGATCCTGGCTTGCTTCCTCTCCTTCTCTTCTCTAGTTAACCCCCTTGAAGTCTGCAGCCTTGAAGTGAGAGACCAAACCTAACTTAAATGCAGTTAAAGGAGAGACAGCAAGTCTGGCCATGCAAGGTTGCAAATCAGAGGGAGTTTCTTTCAAACAGGGTAACGTGGTTAATGGTTAATAAGTGGCACTTTTCTAGACATCAAAAGGCTGACACAAATGGAAATAAGCACCAAACGGACCTAACCCACCTAACTGAAAGTATTTTGTCAACACACTGTGGTGAGACCTTCTGGAATAGACACCGGTGATGTCAGGCTGCAGCACGGACCTGAGCCAATGCAGCTATACACCCAGGATGTGTGAAGTTTAAAGTGCTGAGATGGTTTCAGAGCCACACCATAGATCCAATGATGCCATTTACACCTGTGTGTTTATGCAGCTCAATGTATATCAAACAAAATTATTTTCAGCATATTGGTATTCTCCTGAGTAAAAGAAGAGAGAGAGAAAGAAGGAGAGAGAGAAATGATTCTAAAAACGCCTACCACATAGGTATTTATTGTTTATGAAATATATGGATTAAAAGAAATGAAAAATGACAAAGCAAATTGAATGAGCCAGGATGCAAGAATGTTGTACAATTTTATTTCAAGAGAGAAGATCTTAATTGGCTTAGAAATATAACTGGTCCTTTTAAGGCAGACATGCTGTATAACACAGCTTTAAGGATGCAGAAACTTGAAAAGCCCAGATCTTTGATATAATTTTTGATAGAGTAAAACAACATCATACAAGACAAATTAAAACACCGAGACTACTCCTCTTGGACAATAGAGAACTCTTGGCCATCGGAGGCAAATCTGTGGTTTCATTAGATTAGCACACAAATAGGAGCTCTGTACTCAAGACTCCGTACAGGCAAAGCGAAAAGTTAATGGAAGATCAGAGGAACAAACAAGTTAGCAAGTGGTAAGGGTTGCACCACTGTGTTCCTCAAAGAGCTAGAGAAAGGAGCAGGAAGTTGCTGGGTCACAGGCAGCATCCAAACAGGACATTTATAAGGCCAAGGAGGAGAGGAGGTGATGAGAAAAACATCTGAAGGTCTTGGCCGAGATAAGGAAAGGCTTACTAGGGAAATAACACAAACAAAATAATAGAGGAAGTGGAATACATCAGATTGTAGTGGCACAAGGTTTTGTAAGCTTTGCTGCAATGCAACAGACAAGTGGGGGCTGCAGGCAGGATGGAACCACCAAAGATGACCCCCACCCCCAGACATGCCTTTGTTATTTTAGTAACATGAAACCGAGAAAGAATTAAATTCCTGATTTAGCCTTAGATGAAACAAAAATTTTCATCCATTTTGACAAGTTTTCCTGAGAATATTTCAGATTATATCTGAAACCAGCACATTGTACTCCTTGTACTCCTTGATTGCAATAATGTAAAAAGCTATTATTTAACAATAAATAAAGAAAATTTTTATTAAACATAACAAAAAAAAAAAAAAAAAAGAAAGAAAGAAAGAAAAAGAAATCAATGGGCTTAAGCAGTATACCTTTTGCTATCTCTCCTTAACAAAGAGACCTGAAATTCAAGTGGGGTGGAGGTATCTGAGGAGTGTTGGAGAACTGGCGATACTGGGAACCTTGAGAAATGAGGAGAAGGCAGAGGATGGATTTAAACATTCCTTTTAACCCATCACCATCCATGAGTTTTTCTCTGGTTCACAGATTCTTTGGCTCCTTTGCTCACTCATCAGATGCTTGCTCTGCCTTAACTTGAAAGCACTGCTCTGATGTGTAGTAAGGATATCACAATGAATGGAGTAAGAACTTCTAAGGGTTCTATTGAGACACATTTTCTTATTTTTTTTTTCTAGATTTCACCTGTTTATGGAGAGGGATGTAGAGGCCTTGTTTGTAAGGGAGTTGGCCAGCTTTGGCAAGCTTTGGAGATCTCTTATTTGATCAAGTTAACTAAGTTAATTATGGCTAAAAGTTTTGATGGATTTGCATTTTTCTAGAGACAGAAAATTCAGAACTTGCTTCCTTCTAAACTCTTACCCCAATCCCCTTCCCCTACTAAAGGCGGGGGCTACACACCACCCACGGGCTTCTTTTTCCTTGTCCTGGTTGTTGATTTTAGAAGAAAGAGTAATGAAGACTTTGAAGGGTTTATCATAGTGGGCAACAGGAACTACTCAATTTAATCTGTTGTCCTTTCCCTTAATTTTAAAATTACAATTCTTTCACTTCAAATAGACTTTGATCTTTTCTCTAACTAGTCTTTGCAGAACTAACAGTCTGGATAATTTGTGTCTAGTGTATATCCTATTGATACAAATGTCAGGTGTACACACACCCACTTAGTGGGTTAGCCTAATTTATCATTACCGGATTTTCATGTCTAGCCTAGGGCCAGGTTGTGAGGGAGACAAAGTACTTCCACATTTCCTTCTGCCTGCCAAAAATTTCCCTGCGTTATATGATGTTGAGTCTTTGATTCTTTTTTTGGGGGGATTCAAATCTTGCCTAACTTTATTTGTGAGCTGACTTTTGCTCTGAGAGACGTTTTAGAAAGCATTCTTCACTTATTTAAGATTTGCAAATTATTTAATGCAGTGTCTTTCTGTGAACTACAGGGGAGTTTTTTTTTTTTTTTTTCTTTGTGTTTTATGAAAACACTTTTTTTTTCCTACCTTCCTTCCTTCCTTCCTTCCTTCCTTCCTTCCTTCCTTCCTTCCTTCCTTCCTTTTTTTAGAGACGAGGTTTCGCTCTTGCTCAGGTTGGTCTCAAACATGAGCTCAGGCAATCCACCCACCTCGGCCTCCCAGAGTGCTAGGAAAAATACTTTATTTTCAAAGGAAAAACCTAACAACTCACTGTCATGAGTTTACTACTAGATAGTAAATTCTAGTCAGAGAATCATGTTCTGTATGTAAGTGAAGATCACATATACACAGTTCATGATCCATCTGGGGTCATCTTGTGTCTCTCTCGATCTGTGGAGCTGGCTAAGCTGAATTGGATGAGTTTGCTTCTCTCCCAGTGTGTACCTGTGTTGTTCTCCTTTGGAGACTGCTGTCTTCCCATTTATATGACTTCTGCAATTTCCTTCCTGTTTAATCTGCTCCAGCCACACTGGATGTGTTGGCCCTGCCTGGCTATGACACAGACAGGATGTATGACTGTGTTCTGGGAGACTAAGGGGCTCCCTGTGCTTTTTTGTATTCCACAGAGATATTTCAAAAAATTGCATCTCATCTGCTATGGTGTGTGCACCTCTTCTGCACTGCTGTCTCAAAGACACAATCTGTGATGCATAGATGGCCCTTCCTGAGGCCTCTCCATACTTTTTGCCTGTTCTCCAATTGCCTGCTCAGACATCAGACCAATACATATCTGAGAAACGGAAGAGGGAAGATTCTAGAACTCACTGAGGAGCCATGTGAGGACGTGCTTTTCCCTGAAACCCTGAAATGTATTGACTTCAGGTAAATGGTCAGATGGTTAACTGCAAATGTGATTTATGTCCTGACGGAGACTGGAAATGTTGGGGCTTTTCCAAAACTGTGAGTTATGCTTTATGTTTTTGCTTCCCCAGCAGCACTGACTTTCCTGACTTTATTTTTATTTTTTTTGTCTTGACTCTATCTTCACTCATCAAGCAGTGACCTCTCAGTCACCCAGACTCGCCCTTGGTGATGCAAGAATCGTCCTCTCCCTCTCACCACAGGGAATAGCAGGAATAGCAGCGCTCTGCTCCGTCCATGGTGTTTTAATGCCTTTACAACTTAGTTTCAGATTCCTTACTGGTTAATTCTGTAATTAAATGATTTATATTTTTTTTCAGATTCCTTACTGGTTAATTCTGTAATTAAATGATTTAATTGTTATAGAAAAAAGATTATTACTGAGCTCTGTGTTTAAAAACAAAACAAAATATCAGCAACAATTGTTTTCCTCCTTCGCTCGTTCAACAAGTATTTTCCAGCTGACTTATGGGCATGGAAATACGCTAAAATTTACCTCCACAAATACTCAGGTGATGAAAACATGTTCTTGAATTTTACATGTAATTTATTCACTGAGAATGGATGTGGCATGTGGTCTCCTACGCACCCTTTTGCAGTCCCTCTATTTCTACAATGTTTGCTGGGGGTGTTCGTGAATGAGGCTCCAGGGGTGTGAGGTGGGGGTACATTTCTCATGGCTGAGGTCTAGCTCCTCACTCTTGGTAGGTGACAATTCTTGCAAAAATAGAGATGTTCTAAGCACGAGCTAATGACTGGTTTTGAGGACAGGGATTTTTGAGAACAATTCTGGGCCAAAGGTTTCCCAAATAAGACATGAATCCTGAAAGGACCTCATACCTTCAGTAATGCCTGTGGTCCATCTGTGGGATCACGAAAGGTAAAAGAGTATTCTAGGCTTGGCACCTGTAGCTTGGCGGCTAGGGCGCCAGCCACATACACCAGAGCTCATGGGTTCAAACCCAGGCCGGGCCCACCAAACAACAATACCAACTACAACCAAAAAATAGCCAGGTGTTGTGGTGAGTGCCTATAGTCCCAGCTACTTGGGAGGCTGAGGCAAGAGAATAGCCTAAGCCCAGCAGTTGGAGGTTACTGTGAGCTGTGATGCCAAGGCACTCTAATGAGGGTGACATAGTGAGACTGTCTTAAAAAAAAGAAAAAAAGAGTATTCTGAATTTGAAATGCTCTGTTCTCTGTCAGAGCATCCTTTCGTGAACATTTCTTTGTGCATTCTGTAAACATCTGTTTGTTGGTGAGGTATCCTGCTAGGTATTGGATGTAGAAAGATGAAGAATGTATAAACCTGTCCACAAGGAGTTTACAACCAAGTAAGTCAGACAGGAACAAATGGCATCATAATTCAGCACGCTCTGGACCACTTTGCACGTATACATGCACACTCACATTCAGGGCCGCCTTTATCGGCAATGTGACCTGGGTTGCTATGCAAGTCTCTGTGCTTAGTTAGATGGGGCCTATGCTTGGTTTCATACTCTGCTTTTACCTCTTAAAATTCTTAATAATTTTTGAACAAGGGCTTCATATTTTCATTCTACAATGGGCCCCACAAATTATATAACCACCCCAGGTGATAGATTATGAAAGTTTTGAGACACTCTAAAATCAAGAAGTGTAAAGTCTGTGTGGATAGAAACAAATGAAGCCCTCCCAGCAACACTGATAAGCTGAGCAAAATGAAAGTTGCACAAGTGAATCAGAAAGGACACCACTGACCGTGTTTCTTGGAGGTGAAATAACACTGTAACACAGTCTATCTCCAAACATTCATAGTGACCTGTACATTCATTCTTTCATTCAACATTTTCTTGTTAAGTGCCTGCTAATTACCAAGCACTGTTCTAAGTACAAGGATATGTCAGTGAACTAGACAGCAAAACTCCCTTCCCTTATGGAGCTTCTATTCTCATGGCAGGGGAGGGGGAGTGACATACTAAACAAGTTCCAATATATTATGTTTGAAGGTGATAGGCAGCACGGAAAAAGTAAAGCACGGTCAGGAGTATTCAAAGGCAGGAGCTGCAGTCTGAGGTGACCTTTCCACCTGTTTGTTGTCATAGTGCCACTTTAGTACCCTAACTAAAGAGCTTCACAAAGCCACAAGAGAGACACAGAACCCAATGGGGTGTCATCTTATTGTCTTTAAGAATTGTGGCATTCACGGAATAGGAAGAGATTAAAAAAAAAAAATAGTATTGAATCCACTGTACCCAAATCAAATGATAAGACATATGGAACAAATTATATTGGAGTCCAAAGGTTCAAATGAGATTCACTTTAAAAGGTCTTTAGAATTAGACAGAGAGATATTAAAATGTCATAGGAGGGCAGCAAAACAAAACAACAGGCAAACCAACCCCTCAAATCCAAACAAGCAGAGAAGGAAGTTAACTGTCTGAAAGTGGAGAATGGGCTCAATTCAGAGGGAAGAATTAAATAACATGGGAAACTGATGTGGGAGTTCAGGAGTTCGAGACCAGCTGAGCAAGAGTGAGACCCTGTCTCTATGAAAAGTAGAAAAATGAACTGGGAGCAGCGGCAGCTAGTTCCAGCTACTCAGGAGACTGAGGCAGAAGAGTCCCTTGAACTCAGGAGTTTGAGGTTGCTGTGAGCTAGACTAATGCCACCACATTCTAGCTTGCGCAACAGTGAGACTCTGTTTCAAAAAAGAGAAAAAAAATATATATTTCAATCCAGAGTTCCCAGGCTGAGTGTTGCATTCTTGCATATGTTGTGGATTTGTAGGTATTATGACTTAAGATTCAGCATGTCCCCTGAGTTTCTTGGGAAAGAATAGAATTCTGCACCTCAGCCCTAAATTTCTCTGGTTAATTTTTAATCTTGGTCCACTAAGTTGGAAACCCCTACTTGTTTGGGACAACATAAACATCCTTTAACCCTAGGAATGATGAGAAAATTATAGAAATTATAAAGTAAACTTGACCCACCATAGTCTTTTGAGAATCCTCTATCTATAAGTTTGGACAGTTGAAATAGTGGCCAAATCAGGATGCCTAACAAATAGGCCCCCAATTCAAATGTAATATATAATTGACATTATGTGCTTTTAAATCAAAGTTCTGTGTTTACTAAATGTGTAAATATTAAAATGTTAATAAAGTTTAATATTTGTCACATGTATGCATTTAATGTATTTCACTTATAAGAATGTGTATTTTAGACAGGTTCTAGTTCTTAGAGGCAAGTGAGGTATATAAAAGAAATCAAATATATCAAATTTATGCATGCAGTTTAAGGCAATTAACGAAGGTGTTAGAAGACCCCCCCTATTATTACTTTTGTCAGATTATAAATAATATAGTGTTATAAATAATGAAGATATATAAGATTATGACTCTTTAAAAATCTTTACAAAATTATAAATTAAATTTAAATGCTTAGGTGAAAAAATAGGGTTCAGAATTAATAACCTTAATAAATCATAATAATTTTCAAGTCCAAAGTAACTACAAAGAGTGTTTTCTGTGCCTGAAACCCACTCTCAAGGACACCTAAATTAATTTTTCCATTTGAATTAGAAGTTGTCATAGCAGTTAAGAGTGTGGAAACCCAATGTAACAGTTTTTAAAAAAGGCCTAAATTGCTATTTGTTAATTATAAAATTAACAGAACTGAAGTGATAAAGTGACCTTTCTTTTAAGATGCATGGTTATGAAGGATTTTTCAGAAAATCGAGATTTGTGTTACCCAGAGATATAATTCTTCCCAATACTTGAGATTCCTATAGTAAAAAAAATGCAATTCACTGAACATAAGCCTGAAAAGTGAAGAATGGGACTTCAGAAGGATAAAAAGAAAGGCTCCTTGTCCTAATGGATTTTATAGTCTTGCTGGGGAAATGGGTGCATCCAATAATGAAATAGTGCAGAATATGAGATGTGCTAGCATTAAAAGCCATGAGAAATCAAGGAGTAGAGAAGAGAATTCTGTCTGGGGAGAGGGTGGCAAGGAGAGGCCAAGGCTTTCTGGAAGGGTGGCATTTGAGGTGGATGTCACAGGATAGGGGTAGCATTATGCTGGGAGGCCAGACCAGTGTGATCTGGGAGGGAAGACAGATGAGGTCTACTTTCCTCAAAATTCTTGTCCACTCTAGTTCTTTGTCATGTAATCACATACTGTGTTAGACAACTTTTATGGTGAATTGTAAAGGGGACGGAACACTTACTCCTCACAATTCTTGTTTCCAGGGGAGGACTTTTCCCTGAACACTCTGTCTCCTTGCCTTGATTGGTGAGTCTGGAATGAGAAACTGGACAGTCGTAGCTGAACCCCCCTCATTCTCTCTGGGAAGCTGGGTTGCCAGATACATCTTGTGTCTGTGCTAGAGAAGTTTCCTGGGGCACCAGCAGGTGCCTGCAGCTAAGTTGGTTTGTTTAATTCTGGTGCATCACATTAGTGAGTCAATTATTGCTTCACACTATACATTTTTCAATGCAGCCTTTCTCACTAATGAACATATTATTTTGATTTCCATCTTCCTGCTCTTGACCTATTTCTTAATTGATTCAAATATGGCCGTCACAACACTGAAATAAATATTTTACCTCTGTAATGAGACCACACACCCAAGTAGGAATGACAACGTGAACTTTGTCCCCATCCCGTGGTTAGGTCATTTATTCTTTCAGCAAACATTTATGTGTTGTACTCCATAGCCTCTGTTGAGAGATGCTTTTTTTTGGTAGAGTGCTATACTATATATTAGGGCTATGTTATATTAATGTCATGGAGTCAAATACTTGTTCATTGAATATTAACGAATTTGGACTTTCTTCCATAGCCAAAGCAGGGGAATGAAAGGTAAATGAGACAAGGTCAGGATCCTCCTTTCCTTCCTTCCCTTGGACCAGGTTTTAAATCTAGGATCCCTGGATCTAGGGATCATATGGAGTTAGCTGCTTATGTATCTGTAAATAACTGGTCCTATCCTACATTCAAGTTTTCTGAGACCAGGATAAACACACCAAGGGTAAATCTAAGGAGTGATGGTGGGTTCAGGGAGGATAGGTTGGGAACACTTGAAACGTATTTAAGTAATATTCCATGGAATCACATACCACAATTTGTTAATCCCTTCATGGGTTGATGGGCACTTGGCCTGCTCCCGAATGTACTCGACACTATTATGAAATCAATATATAACCACCCACACTTTCATATGAAAGATAAAACACAATTATAGCCCAGAAAGGAGAGAAGAGGAGGGGGGCATGGGTGAAGAAAGGGTATTTGGTGGGACCTCACCTACTGTGCATATTGCAACCGTACATGTCAAATATATTAATAGTAGAGTATAAATGTGTAAACACAACAGTTAAATAGGTCAGGTGAATGTATTAACCAGTTTGATGTAAACATTTCAAATTGTATATAAAATCAGCACATTGTACCCCATAAATGCAGTAATATACACAGTTATGATCTAATAATAATTTTTAAAAAGTATTTAAAAAAACATGTTTCACCAGAGAATAGTGGAATGCTTAGGGCCTTAGGCATAGGAGGTGAAAACAAGTCCTTCCATGTGTCTGCCCTTTGCCCTTTCCTTATCTCCTTGCAAGGCACCCTAAAAATCATGTTGACTAAACAAAAACTGCTATTGACTTTTACACTCCTTTTGTCCTGAAGGGCTTAGCACCAGTTCTGCTGGCTGTTCATGTGGAACAGTCCGACTCTTTTGACAGGTGGGTCCAACCAGATCTTGAGGCTTAAATTTATTGTACCAAGATATGGATCACGATACCTGATCCTTGACAGTCACCTGGAAGACTCACATCCTTGGATCCATTTACAGTAGAGGAATGCAGCATGTCAAACAGTTGCCTTACAGATAAATGAAGCCAGGGACCAGGGAAGATCATCTTTTTCCCTCTGCCTGGGAAAATCTTAGCCCTGCTGGGCTTTGTCTGGGAAAAGATTCCCATTCGAGCTCCCTGCTGCTAGAAGGGTTGGCCTAGCCTAGGGTGGAATTCAGCTCAGAGTATTTAAGAGTGGGGCACATAGACTCTGCAGGCAGGGTGCAATGGGGCTCCACCCAAATCTGGAGCTGGACACCGCATGTCGCTAAGAAAAAAAAAAAAAATAGCTGTTTTTTTTTTACCAGAGGCGTTTCATGTAATAAAAACCAAAGGCTTTGTGGTTCTGCTCAGAATGGTGTGCTACTTGTCACAATGTGTTTGCAAAATCAGAAGGCGTTTGAGTGAACATGTGCGTGTTTAATTCCCTGGCGGAGCCCCCGCCACGGCAGGGGCTGGCGCTCAGCACAATATTAGTTTTCACCAGCTGTTTGGGGAGCGAGACACATGACAGGTGGGTAAGGCTGGCAGACAGCTTGCCTTCTGGTTGCCAAGAAATAGATCAGCTAGCTACAAATGGGGTTGGCCTGAGGAATGGGATGCCTTTTACATGGCAAGGAAAGTGTGGCCGCTGTGACAGGGAAAGACGCCAACATATCCTGGGTGAGCTTGGGTGGTCTCAATTTCAACCACTGCAGGCGCTATCAGACCATGGGACAGATCAGTCAATCCCTCACATCAGTGTATGCAGAGACGTTGATTAACAGACAATGAGGAGCACCTGTTTCTTCAAAACTGCACCCAGTTGTTACAGGGTCTGAAATTCCACCATTAGGAATTCACTACTGGTGTCTTGAAGCCTTTTGTAAAATTTCCAGGGGTCCCCATAAAAGCAGCCAAATTTGTAAGTAGTGACTGAGAATGAATCTCTTATCATAGGATGTGTGGGCATCATGACTGGATGAAACCACTGAAGGCTTGGAGAGAGAAAGAAAAACTCAATCTCATTCAAAGCCTGGTCTGTGTCTACACCTTGTATTGGGTCATTCTAATTGACTTGTTGACCTCGCTGAAATGAACAGAGTGCAAAAGCATTGCCATTGATATAGTGCAAGATCTCTTTCTATTTTCTTTAAAATACTGCATATGGTCCTGGTGTAGTGGCCCATGCCTGTAATCCTAGCACTCTGGGAGGCTGAGGCAGGTGGATTGCTTGAGCTTATGAGTTTGAGACCAGCCTGAACAAGAGTGAGACCCTTGTCTCTAAAAAACAGCTGGGCATTGTGGCAGGCACCTGTAGTTCCAGCTACTTGGGAGGTCGAGCCAAGTGAATCCTTTGATTCCAGGCATTTGAGGTTGCTGTGAGCTGTGATGGCCAGGGTACTGTACTGAGGGTGACAAAGTGAGACTGTTTCAAAAAATAAAAAACAATAAGACTGCATATCATATTTAAAGATGTTATACCATATGTGGTACCTTGACCATTAGAAAATAGAAGAAGTTAATCTCTATGGCTCTTTATAATCTAGATAGTGATTTTAAGAAAATTTCTGGGTCCTTGTAAGAGACTTAGGAACCAGAGCAGTGATTTTTCAAGCAGTATACTGTGAGAAGAACTTAGATATGCCATGAAAATTTTTAAAGATCATTCATTAAGTTATTTTCAAAGGACGTTCAAAGCACAATATATATATGTATATATATATGTGTGTGTGTGTATATATGTATATACACATGTTTTTTACTCTGTTGATCAATGTAATTTAAGTGTGTCATGGAAGTTTAACTATAGGTTCAAATGTGATATGAGATTAAAAAAAAGTGGAAAAACAGGTTGAAAAGGTTGAACTAGAGGATAGGAAATGAATGACTAGTTGAAAGGGTATAACTGAATGTTTTTCTAAACAAGATTTCTGCTATTACCTCATTTCTGATGTCCATGGTTTGTCACAAGGCAAAAGGAAACAGCATTAGAGTTAGGTAGAGCACTCAGAACGCTAATGGGCTTTCAATGCTTTGGAAATGGTTAGGTCTTTCTTGCTGGACATATGTGATCACAGCCTACATGGAAGGTCTTTGAAATAAAAAATGAAATAAAATAAAAGCACTTCTCACTAGTGGATGTATTCCTGCCAGAAAAGTTCAGTAAGACCTTCGCTGAATCAAGACTGGGGAGATTCAGAGTAAATGCAGACCAAAATGGAAATGACAACTTTCTTTTAGATTAACAAGAAATCTATCTCATTGTATCTATGTGTTCTTAAAATCTTTTTGTAAATTGATTCTTAACTGAATAGTCAATACTCCATCTTTGGTAGGAGGGTGTCCCGAGTTCTCTGCTTCAGATAACTGGAAAGTGAATGGCTTAGACCAAGAGAAAGCATCGCTCACCTGGTACCATTTGATGTTGACTTTGGTCTGAGGACTTGGAGAAAACAGAAAAAGCCTTGTGGGTCCTGGCCCCTTAGCTGTCACCATTCCAGTGAAACTTCTCTGGCTAAGGTAATCTACAGCCTCCTATTTGCCCAATCAAATCAGAGAACCGTAGTCCTTTTCTTCTATAATCTCTCCATGGTGTTGGATGCTGTTGACCACACCCTTGTTATATATTTTTCTCTCTTTCCTTCTTTGATGCCGCCTTCCCCCAGGTCTTCTCCAGATATGCTTCTCAGCTTTTTCTATGGCTCCTTTCTTGTACTCTTTGAACATGGCCCTTCCCCCAATTGTATCCTTGTTGGATCTTCTCCCCTTTCTCTCTCTGTTGTCCCAAGCAATCCTACATGTGAATGTAGCATCTCCTACCTTCTATATAAATATGACTGGAGCCCCTCAGCTTCACATCCTGCTTTTATCTCTGACTTTCAGTTTTATCTCTCACCATTCAACTCTTCATGATCCAAAGCGCAGTGATTGGACACTCCTTGCTGTTCTTTGCACACATCGTGCTGCTCACTGCCTGGTGCTTTTGTGTACGTGCCCCTGCTGCCTGGAGTCACCTCCTCTCAGCCTCATCTCTCAGTGAACACTCATCAGGCTTTTAGGATCCACTGAGCATTCCCTGCCTTTGACCTCATGTGACAGAGGGATCTCATCTTCCTTCTTCACTTCCTCTCAAACTTGAGCTTTCCTCTAATATGGCACGTATGTTAAGTGCAGTTTTTATTATTTCTATTAGATTATGATCTGTATAAGATCAAAGACTACATATTATTCACTTTTGTATCTCTCATTACCACTAGTAACCATATTGACATATATCAGGGACTCAGCAAAGAGTTTCCCACAGGAAAGCCAATCCTCAGCTATATAAAATGTCACACAAGTCACAGATGGTTGGTTTGTTCCTTCTCCCATCTCATACTCTCACATTTTGAGTACAGTTTTTGGTTGACAGAGCAGTTCCTTGTGAAACCTGATTTGATGAATTTCAGAGGCCTCTATTGGGTTGAAGAGAGAAAGACAGAGAGGTTGGTTCTAGGGCCTTTCTGTTTATTTTGTGAATTGGATAAAATTAGATTGTTCCTGGCTCATCACATTTAATACACTGGAAGCAAAGATGTTCTTATTCAGAATACCCCACAGTGTTCAGTTAATCTCAATGAAAATCTACTCATCCTCAAACCAGTTCTCTCTGCCGATGACCACACTTGTACTTTACTAGGGCAGTATGTGTCTATCTTCAGGAACACAGAGTGTCAACTTCCTCCCCATCCAATCTTCCATCTCACATTCATTTATCATTTCATCCACGTTTTTCTTCTTTTTTTCTGTGGAAGAAAAAATAATCCAACCTTCCCCTCCTCCCCTTACACATCCACCTGCTCCTCCTCGTTTTTTCCCTCTCTTTCTTCTCCTCTTCCTCCTTTTACAGCAGTGCTCTAGGTTTTTTTTCTACCTTTCTGGATATCCTCAGCCTTAACTTTTTTTTTTTTTTTTTTTTTTTAAAGAAACCTTCCCTATAGCATTATCTACTGTTTCTCTTCTTTCTCTCACATGTGTTCAATTCTTCCATCTCTCTAATGTGACTCCCCTTCAAGGCATCAAGCCCGCTTTGTCACTGCCAGACTTTCAGAAAAAGGAATGCATGTTTCAGTGTTTCCAGTCAATCTCTGACCCATGACTGTTTGCTTTACACCTTATCATTCTGTTGATGCTGCTCTTGCTAGGATGGCTCAGCCACTACCCTCTTTCATCTTCTGTCGCTTTGTAGCGCCGGACAGTGTGGGCTCCCTTTCCCTCATCTTTTTGGTACACCTTCTCTTGTTTATATTTCTGACTTCTCTGCTATTCCATCTTAGCTTCTGTAACAGTTTACTAGGGCCTCCATAATGAAGTACCACAGATTGGGTGGCTTATGCAGCAGTCACATTTCCTACAAAGTCTTGTCTATGGAACTGTTAATACTTCCTCACACTTCTAGGAAGTCCTAGATCAAGGTGTCAGCTGAGCCCTCTCTCCTTGGCTTATAGATGGCTGTCCTTTGGCATCTTCACATCATCTCTGTGCACATATCTCTGTCCAGATTCCCTCTACTTACAGGACTGCTAGTCATACAGGACTACCCGTATAAACTCATTCAAATACAGTCACATTCTGAGTTGTACTTGGGGTGAGGAAGTTGACTTGTGAATGTGGGAGCATAGTCCAGCCCACAACGGTTCCTATTGCTGGCTTCTCCTCTTTGTTCCTCTTACTTACAGTGCTCTCAACTTTGTCTGAGACTTTCCCTCATGTTCTGTCTATATCAGGTTTTTCTAAAACATGGTCCTAGACAACTGGTTAGAAATATTTATTCCTTTGCCATGTCCCAGGCCTCTTGGCTCAGAATCTCTGGGGAGATGTTCAAGGAATTTACCTTTCATCAGCCTTCTAGATGATTCTTATTCACTTTTTTTGTTTTAAGTTTGAGAACTTTTCCTCTGCGTGGTGTTTGGTCAACTCACCACTAGAACATCTGCCAGCACCTTTTTGTTGATGTCTTTACATTGAGGGATCTTTACCTGATTTCTAAGCTTCAGATCCACATTTCTAACTATCATAAGGACAGATCAAACCTGCTCTCTTACTGACATCACAGATCTCACCTATCTGAGCTGAAAGGCTTTACCATTCTCTCCCAAATCAGTTCTTTTCCTAAATACTGGACCTTGGCAAGTGGCATCCCTGTTTACTCAGAGTAACTGGGACGAGTGTTTACTTACACTTCAGACCTAGAAACTTTAGAGAAACTTTATTTCTCTTCTTTACCTCATTTGCGCCTCCCCCCCCCCCCCGCCCCCGTCCTCCCTACTGACTTCAAGGCATTCTTCTATGGAAATGTCTCTTCAGCTGACCCTTCCTTCCCCTATAGAACCATATTCCTGGTTCAGACTCCACCACTGCTGTCTTCCTTGGGTCCTTGTAACAGCCTTTGGCTGGTATCCCATTCTCTCTACACTGCCACACAACTCCTCACTTGTTCTGTGGCCACTTTCCCAAAATCTAAATATCACTGCATGGCTTTCCTTATTTTAAACACTCCTGTGTACTCCTCTGTTGGATCGTGGCTGTGCTTTTTAGCACGCCTGGTCATCAGGGGAACCAGGCTCCTTTTTAACAACTCAGACTCCCAGACTCCAAGGTTCTCCTGATTCATTGGTCTGGGCTGACGTCCCAGTTACCCTGAGGATCAGCCAAGTCTGAGAACACCTAGCAGCAGCTGAGGTCTGGCCTGCAGGAAAGAACCAAATCCCTCTGCTCTGTGGATGTCATTCCCCACATGACTTAACCAACTGCCCAGACTCATCTCCCTGCCTGTGCTTGCCTTCATATCCACATAAAACAGGAATTAGACTTTCCAAATATGACCTAGCTTCTCACCATAACTTTGCAGTTTCTTTCTCCTGAATGTCCTTTGTCTACCATCAACTGGTGAACTCCTATTCATCCTTCAGAACCCAATTTATATCCCCCTCTTTTGTTAAGTTTCCCCTAGCCTTTGGTGACCTGCAATTTGTGGTTCCTCTTTCTGCAGCACAATTATTACGTTGCAATGCAATTTCCCTATGCACATACCTATTTGTCCAAAAGGCCAGAAACTCTCAAGTATCTGGTGTCCAGTGATATCTAGCAAGAGCCTAGTAAATATTTGTTGGATGAATGATCTTGGAGCCACAGGTGCCACCCTGGATAAATGATCTTTTAACATACTTGTGCTGTTAGCTTGTGAATAAGTATAAAAGTCACACAACTTTTTTGCCATTACTGGAATGTGCTTCTGTTTGGAGCAAGATTCTAGCCCAAGACCAGGAGTACAGTTATTGTTTGAGTAACAAGGGAAAGACAGGACCCAGAAGGCTGTGGTTCAGGATAGAACTCAAGACCCAAAGGAGTAACCAATGTCCATCAGAAAATGGATTTGGTATTTCAGTTAAAACATGGGGTTATACACAGGACATTGTGGTGGTTTGAACATGTCTACATACTCTTTGAGGCTGCTTCCACTAAGAGGAGGAGTTTACTTCCCCACCTCTTGAATCTGGACTGCTCTTGTGATTTGCTTTGCCCAACAGAACACAGTGGACATCATGACTGCAGAGCAAAGTCTCAGGAGCCCTTTTGTTTTCTTGCCCTGTTAGATGTTGTGGCCATCATGGAAAAGAGCCCCCTCTAGCCTCCTGGAGGATGAGCGTCCCCATGGAAGAGAACAGAGGTGCCTGAGCTGACAATTCCAGGTGAGACAATCTGAGAGGAGCCGGTTTCCAGCTGAGCTGGCAACAGACCACAGGTGCACCAGGTGTCCCTGCTTCATGGAATCCTCACTGCGAGCACTCAGGATCCTGACCAGATAAATGGGTGGTTGTTTTGTACCACTCAGTTTTGGGGCCACTTGTTATGTAGCAAAAGATAACTAATACATGGGTAATTGGGCAGTGGTTATGTGAGTTGGTAGGCACAGTAGCAGTATTTTGGAACACAAATTACTGATCTGACAAGACATCTAAGGCTTGGGCAGGATTGGCTTAGGAACTGGGTGGAGTTGAACCTGACGTTGACAACCAGTCCTCACTCTTGGCAGCCCAGAGACACTGGGGGAAACCACCTGGCAGGGATGGTGGATGGATGGTAATCACTGCTCCATCACATAGCTGTGTTTTCAATGATCACCTCATGTCTGGATATGTGCAGTGTAGAAATGGATTTTGTCTCTATCACATCCATAAAAACGGAGCTGGAACTAGCTCTTAGGATATGATCTTTTCCCAGGAACTCCTTAAAAATTAAATGCTTTTCAAGTTTGCCTTTTATTCTTGGTTTCTTTGGTATTGTTGCTTTAAACAGTTTCCTAATGCCACACAAACTGTGAATCATGTGTGGGGATAATTTATAGCCAAAGCCTCATTTCTCTGAAGCAGTGTTCTTCTGAAATGTCAGTTCTGTGGCTCCACAGCCGACACAGATGACCGGATGACGGATGCTTAAACACCTTGGCACAATCCTAAAGATCTGGTGGTGTTTGGCATGAAGTGCCTTATGGTTCTCAGGGCCCCCCGCTTTTTAACAGATGCAGTGTGATACCCCCCTGGTCGTCACCCTTATCATGGCTTTTGTCTGTCATCGTATCTCACCACATTTCAGAATTCAGCTTCTGTTGTAATTTTTTCACTCTTTTCTTTACAAGATTTCATTACATTTTCCATGTTTTAATCCAAACAGCCAGTGCCAAAAAAAAAAAAAAAAAAAAAAAAAAAAAGAAAGTACAGCTGTGGTGAGTCATTAAAGTGATTTTTCCAGCTGTTTAACTATTATGTCTGGCCCCACAGCAGCCTCTAAAGGGCTAAGAAAACGTTCTGCTTAGACTTTCTAGGGCTGAGAGTTTACAGATTGTCGATTTTTCTTACATTTATAAATCCTTATTACCACCAAATGCAGCAATGGAGCAGAGGTGCATGGGGGAGGAAACAAAGGATAAAAATGTTTTAGTACAGTCATAAAAATTGTAAACACTGGAGTCAACAGATTTGGGTTTAAATCAGGAATCAGCTGCTGATTAGCTCAGGACACCAAGCAAGTTATTTAACCTTTCTGAGTCTGTGTCTTTCCTGGGAATATGGATTTCTTAGAAAATTCAAAAGAGTAAGTAATTGATGTAAAAAAAATTTTTTTTACGTAGGCAGTAATGCTGCAGAGTCAGGGCTCCGGCATAGCTGTGATGATTTTGCTGGTCTAGAGACCCTGTCTGCCTCCTCCATCCTTCCTTCCCTGGTGAGGCATGGCCTTTGCACTGTGCTTTCCCCAGCAGTCAGGGTGATGAGGGGTGGCACACAGCCGGCTACGGTGTTGTGCCAGATGGCCCAGGTGTATTGCGTTCATGAAATTTACAACACTGGGTATTTACACCTGTCACAGCTGTCACTCATTACAGACAGATCAGACAGCATTCCCTGAGAGCTAAGCATGAATCTGTCACAATCCAGCTCTGCAGAAAAGCCTGGTTCTCTTCCCTGCTGCCTTGCAGAGTTGAGAAGATGCTTTCCTGTCCTGCCCAGTCAGCAGCTCTGCGAACACGGAGATATATTCTTGGTTCCTCCTCCCTGACACCCTTGGGGATTTAGGTGCTCGAAGGAAGGGTGGTTCTTTTTTTAAGACATTGTCTGGTGTATAAGAAAATCACCCAGGAGTTGGAAGGTGGGGCACAGCAGGGGAGGGCCCAGGGCTTTGTGACTGTGCTGTTGGTAGCACATGGCTCCTTGTCACTTTACCTCTCCAAATGCCAGCTGCTTTTTGTGATTGGGAAAATAATGCAATTTGAATAAGAATAATTTCTAAGAAACCTACCATCTCCATATACCTCTGACTTTTATATCAGGGAAAGCTTGCCTTATGTTTCTAGAAACAAGAAAAGGAAAGGAGGTTTCAGTATCACATTGACCACCAGGCCTTACTTTCTAGTTATTTCCAAGTTATCATAATCATGGCCACAACGGATCACAGGCTTTGGGTTTGCAATGAGAGACATCGAGAAAAACCCAAATCTAATACCAGTTCTTAATAGGAGCATGAATCCTCTTGTCCATGAGGGTGGAGCTAAATGTCCATATGCAAACAGCAGATAAATATAAATGGTTGGAGCACACATGTTCAAGAAAAATGATAAGGTTTTATTAGAAATTAGTTGGATGTTATCAAAAGGGAGATGTTATCAAAAGGGAGACACATTTCTTAATTTGAAAATGAATAAACTCCAATTTCATTTCTAAGTATTGTCTTATCTCAGAAGAGGCCCCCTTATGAAAACATATTATTAAAACCCAATGTTCCCAAGAATTCTTGACTGATCATAAAGATTCCAAGAAGTCCAAATAAGTTACCCAATCCCTTCAAAAGTTGTATGTTATTGGGGATTTTGATTAGGAGAGAAGAGTTAATTCTAACGACTGATTGTGATGTTATTTCATTTTATCTTTTATACCACACATGAGGAAAGAGGGTAAAGGCAAATCTCTGTATTAGACGCGGCGCTTCTCAACCTGTGGGTCGTGACCCCTTTGTAACAATAAAAATACATCACGGCATTGGGAAGGTTGAGAACCAACCTTCTTAATGACTATGACTTCAACCTTCATAGGAGCTGAAGTCCTAATGGTTTGTGGGTTAAAGCTTTCTGACCTCATGAATAATAGGATTCTAAGTCCATATAAATCATAGTTATTGGCACATGGCTAAAATGACCTCCTTCAGCACCTTGAACCCATTACTTCCCTAGTGTCCAATGGTGCTGGTAGCAGAGAACGACTGGCTAGGTCCACCAAATAGGATGGCTGCGATGTCTTGTAGGGAACCATGTGGAGCCGATGATACCAGCCTGGGCCAGTTGGACAACATGCTGAAATTGCACAGATTTCTTCTGGGTCCTTGGCTTTTTCTTTAGGGAGATATGACTTCAGAGAATCTCATAAAACACCCCTTACTTGATCTTGGACTCACTTTTCATTAAATACAATGCATCCAATACATCCTGGGAGAATAACTCAACCTGCTCTTATGCCTACTGTTTCTTTCATTTTGGGGTCTATATTGAATAAAGTGATTAATATATTAATATACTGGGTATATATATATATATTTTTTAAGCTAGTAGTAGATAGCTATGGACTGTGGAGATGTTCATATGGATCTAATATAAAGTCACAGAAGTAGATAACGTTTATTTCCCATTAAGCCCTGGAATAGCTTGAGATCTTCCTCCCTAAGGGCAGTCCATGGTAGAATCATCTCTTCTACTTTCACAACTTTTCGTAACCAAATGGAATTTGATTCATTCGTGACATGATTTGTATACTCTAGAGTTAAGTACTGATTATAGGAACATTTTCAGCCATTGAGGACCAGCACCTTTCTATGTAGGCACAGAAGCTGTTGCATGTTGTAGCCAAGGACACACGGTTGCCTTCTGAGTTGCTGCTGACTTTGCTTATCATGGTGACTGTGAACTGCACTGCAACTTATTCTGATGAGCTCATTGATTTTGGTTTGATCTATATGTTGCTTCCCACGGCTCTTTGTTTAGTAATATTTAGATTTATTTTTTCATTTTTGATAAATTTTTTTTTAATTTCAGATTAATATGAGGGTACAAATGTTTAGGTTACATTGTTTTTGTTTCTAAGGTAAAGTTCAAGTTGTATTAATAGTTGCGTCCTTCACCTGGGAGCCTGCTGAATACCCTCGCATTGTGCACATTAGAGTTTTTTAGCTAGTAGTTAAAAAATCATCCTGTACATCCTTTCATTGGTGGCATCCTCCAGTAGAAAATAAATTTGATATTGTAGATATGGAACTGTTAGGACCTTAACATTTTCCTTCATTGAAATCAGGATTCTTCGACATGGGCACTATTGATATTTTTGGCTGGATCATTTTTTTAGGGCGGGGGTGGCCTGTGTATTATAGGATTGTATGCCAGTAGCATACTGTTCCCCAAGTTGGGACAACCAAAAATATTTCTAGGCATTGCCAAATGGCCTCTGGGAGACGAAAATCGTCCCTGAGTGAGGATCACAAATTTAACCAGTTGTTTTTATTGTACCATTTGATAACATGCAATTTCTCAGAAATTTGATTCTCAAATTATAGTGGCTCAGACTTATTAGTATGTAGAGAAATATTCCAGTAACACATCCAACTATTTTTTTTTTTTTAATCAGCACTGTCACGAAAGTAAGGCATTTAAAATTTACCCAGATTTTTGTCACTTAAAGTTACCACCTTGCTCCTCTAAAACTTAAATGTTGGATATTCATCAGTCAAAAAAATTAAGACTTATGTCAGATCACTGGGCCACTGGGCTTTTTCATCTCTGTTTTTTTGTTTTTTTTTTTTTTTTGCTTTCTTCAAATTCAAATATTAATATTTCAATTTATTAATGTCATCAAAGTCAATTTAACAGCTTTTTCTATTCCTTCAATTTATTACTTCAAATTCCTGAAGACGGTCTAATTTATTAGAATTATCTTTGACATAATCACAAATAGACTCTAAATAAAAATTTGAGGTTCTTGTATGGATACCACACGAGAGCTTTAGGCAAGCACTTTTGGGAGAATACATATAATTACTCAGAAGATTTTCTAGATCTTGAGTCTATTTTAAAGAGTCAAGGTTACCAAGTAATGAACCTTTGGATAAGTAAAGCTGACTGGTCAGAGCTGGCTGAAATTTGGAGGTTCTCTTTAGGACAGGTCTCTAATAATCCTTGATCATTGGAACATCTACTGATTTTCAAGAAGCCATTTCCATCATATCTGGCTTACAGTGTTATCTCCCGACGCCTGTTAGGCCTTCTGTTTCCTTTATTCTTTACCTTCTTTAATAATGTCTCTTTACTAATTGATGAACTTCTCCTTCTTCCAGGGCTGCCTTCACTTTTGTCCAGCAGACTCCTACTCCTACTTCAAAGCCTCTCTCATTTCTTCCCCTCTCTGTGAAACCACCATAAATGTTTCCAATGAATGTCAACCTCTGATGCTTACAGCCTTTAAGCTTCTCTCTATTATTTATTCTACTTTATTATTATTTTTTTATTGCAACATTCTCTCTCTCACCAGGCTGGACATTCCCAGAAGGCAGGAACTCCAACTTTTCCAATTTTGGTAGCTCTTGCACCTTGTAGATGCTTCCTGGATGGGATGGTCCTGGTAGTAGACACACAACTGTCTTAAAGTCCTCACCAGTTTTCCCTGTCTTTGCCATTCGAGGCAGAGCTGGGTCCTCAGATTGATTTCTTTGCTTCTGAATGAACTCTCTGTGTCAGGCAATTTACACAATGGTTACAATAACTAGTGATCCTTACTGTTTTTGTTTGATTAAAATAGAGGTAGCCTTTCCTTCTGTTCCTTTCTGGAAGAAATACAACAGAGGAATTCCAAAGCAACAGTAAGCACTGCTAGCAGGGATTAGTCTGAATCAGACCATCACATTCCGTTAGTCATAGTAATGGAAAGAAGGGCTTTGATATTCTTGCTGGTGTAACACAGTGAAGTCAGGGAACAGACAGAAGCTCTCACACATCTGATTATTTAGTTCTTTTTGTAATCGATCTGGAACAATCTGTCTTCGTTTTTGAAGATAACCAGAGAGAAAAGATCCAGAAGGAAATCTAGGCAAAAACAAACACCAAGCACCAATAAAACCTCCCAAAAGCTTTAAGAAATGGGGTGTCCCAAAAGCCACCCCTAAAGTTGCCATACATGGGGAAACTGAGAAGTTATGATTAAATGCATCATTATTTACAAAATATTCATTTCACAATTTTACAAAGAGGTAGCCAACATGCAGAGAAAACTTTGTAAATATTTTGTAAAATTTTATAATGAGTATTTTCTACGTGAAGGTACGTTTAGCTACAATTTCCCATTTCCCCCTATGTATGGTGACTTTAGCAGCGACTTTTGGGACATCCTGTAGAATATCTATCGCCCTTGGCCTTAAAGAAATTCATTCAAAGGGAGAAATATTTCAAATGCAGAAAAGACATGCGGACCCCTTCATTGATGGAATGCAGAGTTAGAGCCAGTGGCCATCAGTCTACAGGAGACAGACTGGCAAATACTGAAACACACACCGGGATTGTTTTCTCAGAGGCTTTAGCTTTCTGGCTTCACTCAGACTTCATCTCCTCTGCAGCTTTGTCTTTTGGAGCGGAGGGAGGAAACTTTGGGGGTGTTGGGGAATTGGGTGAAACCTGGCAACTAAGCAGCTTGCAGGTTTCAATCTTATCCTTTTTTCTTTCCCCCCTACAGGGAGTCCTGGAAAAGGAATATACTTTGACGAGGGAGACCGAAGCCAGGTTTGACCTGCTTCTTTCTATTTCAAAGAGCCCCACTCTGGCTCTGTCCTCGCCCTAAGGCCAGCCATAGACCTAGTTGTTGTAAGTGTCTTCGTCCAGAATGGAACTGTCGCAGCACTGGGGAATAAGCTGTTTTCTTAACATTCCAACTCGAAACACAAAATGAGAGTATTTACTCAAGGTGCTTGCATATTGTTAAGTGTCTTGATTAAGATGAATGATCCAGCTTACTTCTAAATTTCAGGTTGATTAGGCACCAGGAACTGGGAGGTGGGGGCATTATGACAAAGATTGCGGGCCAAGAAAATATAGTTATCTTTTCTGATTTTTTTCCCTCATCATTCACCTCTTTCTCCAGCTGAATAGGGGCATCTATGCCTTTGTAACTTACACTAAATTCTCCTTGAGAAGTAGACTGTAACAAGCGTAGTGACAGGATAAAACAACTGGAATCACACTCTTTACCCTCTAAATCCATTCTCTCTGTGAGTAACCCTACTTCACATAACTGTGCAATTTTTGGAGCCATAGTTCCCCCAAATGGAACAAAATGAGATGCAAATACGTGCAAAATAATAAAGTAAAATTTATGATTAACCCACAAAAAGCAATTAAAGAGGCAGGGAGGCTTTTGGGGGGTATATAGTTGGCCACTAACAAGAACGGTTCCTTCCTGGAACCTTCCTCCATGGCACACTCTGAGTTTGGGACAGTTTCGTTCTTTCCTAGGTCTTGTGTTATTTCCTACAGGTTGGGTTGTTGGGATTTGGCTGTTCTGGACACATGGGAGGGTCTTCTGGGTCTCCTGACTTTGAGTAGAAGTCAACTGCACGGCTAACTGGAGCCCAGGATTTATTTTTCCCCATGTGCTCTCCAAGCATTCTGTATACTGATTAGCATCTGAATATTTTTTTGGAACTTCATAGTTGCTCAACAAAATTTGTAAAAGGGATGAATCTCTCCAATTTGAATCCAAGCTTTCCTTGTGGCTTGGAGGTTGCTGCTGCAGCAGTTGAAGTTTGAATTGGTACATGGGTGAGGGTGCTAGACTGTCAGGACACTTCCCTAGGTTCCAGGTCGTGTTGGGGGCTGCCCTTCAGCTGAGCTGGTTGTCCTGGTATCTTTCAGTGAGCATGTTGAAGCCCATATGCTCCAACCTTCTATCCTTTGCAAGAGGTTAGGAAGTTTGACTGCATTGGCGACTGAGTGGTGTCCATGAGCTTGAGTCTAGGAACTTCATACCCATGATCTCCCTATTCTTCCCTTCTCTTCCATGCAGCTTACAAACAGACCAGAGATACAGCCCAGAGGCACTGCGTCCCTTTGCCCAATTTTGTCACATACCTCACTTTTGTTTTTCCTCAAAAATTACCTTCCAGACTTAACACACCAAAGAACCCAGTGGAAGATGATGTGAAGATGTGGCTATGTTTATAAACGCCAATAAACAGCGGCTCCTTCCCAAGTGTTTTAAATGTAAAGCAGAATTGGAAGGGACAGGGCTCACTAACACACACAACCTGCTGACCCACCGTCGCCCACAAGGAAGGGTGATTATCAGAGGCAACACTCTGCCTTCATGAAAGAGTGACTGTTGTTCCGGGTCTTTCTATCAAGCAGCTAGCACGCCTTCGCACACGCACACCGTAGACACACGCATGCACGCGGGGCCATCCGCTCACAGAGGCCACGCTTGATTCAATGACTGTTATTAAGCAGTAAACCCACACCCACCGTGCCGTCATTGTGCTTCTAAAAAATGTAAATGTCACTTTTTGGGGGTCTTTAAAAATTATTAAGCAGTGAGAAAGATAGCAATTTCCAGTGTTTGCTTGGATGGTAAGATGCAGGAGAATTAGCATTACTCTTGAGAGCTGCCATTGGTTAGCTGGAGGGAAAAAGGATATCAATTATACATAATCTAAGAAGCCTCTGCATAATAATCAGGCCCAGTAGGGCCTTTGGGGCAGCTTCGTTATTCTCTTGTAAACACAAGAGCCCAGATAGACATGTCAGTCAGGAGTAGCGGCAGCAATTCCTGCTTTCTAACACCTTCATATTCTATTGCTTCAATATGCAAACAAGGCTGTTTAGCTGAGGGTAGAGCCGTGCTAATGAGCTCCCTGCACTAACCCTGAAGTAAAAAGGTTCTGTTTCACAGCTGCTCAGAGACAGCTCCTCTGGGCATGCTCAGGTATCGGAAAATAATGCCTTTTAAACAGCGAAATGCCAGTCAGGATTGTGTGCACACTGTCCCTTTTCTCTATGTGCTAATGCAATTACCTCATAACTTGTGAACTTCCAGTGCATTGGTCTGGTGTTTTCTCTCTAAATGATATGTTTGGAATGTGAATGTGGAAAGAGAAATGCTGGAAAAATCCAGGGACTGTTAACAAAAAAAAAAAAGAAAGAAAGAAAAACACAGGGAATTCTTAATTCCTATAGGATGCAACCTCAAAGCTCATGCCCACATTTCCGCCTCAATGGTGGACTGTTCTTTTATCTCTCTCTCTCTCTCTCTCTCTCTCTCTTTTTTTCCCCTCCAAATATTATTATTCCTCTTCTTCCCAGGGTCACTTTAATGACCTGAATGGATGAGGCAGATCAGGACAGGCTTCTCAAGCTGGAGGGTTTGTACCCCAGCCTCTGTGGTTTGGGAGCTATGGTGGGTCCTTGGGCTCTGGGCATCGCTGCATCTTGGCAACTCTATAATTGGCTGAGCAAAGACACACAGGACCGAAGGGGGGGGGGGAGGTAGGGAGGGGGCTTCACATATCAGCTGACAGTTTCGAATCAAGATACAATACATGATGGTTTTTCAATATCCAATTATTCTCATGAATAAAGAAATCTTTTGCGCAGAAATATTCTCCCAATCCCCACTGGGTTAATTTACCATCTACAGAAACCACTCGGCTTTGCTGGCTAAATAGCATAGTATGTGATTTCTTGTGTAATTATAGGACATCCTTCTTCTTGCCATTAATTCAATCTCAGGGCCATGCCTTCTAGGAGCCTGACACAGGAGACAGGGCCTGTCCACTGTGCCTGATAAATGGATGTTAAATGCAAGTACGAGTGTCCTCCACTCTTAAGCAGTGTTTTAACTCTTTCTCATAAAAAGAGGTGCCATATTTTTCTGTCCCTTAGTTAACCAATCAGTGGGCAGGTTTCTAACCGCTGTCTCCATTTATAACAGCACAGTCAGGTACTACACAGTCAGCAAGAAAGCCTTCCTGCTGGAATATTTCAGCATTTCAATTATTTATTACATTAGCTTTATGGCATATCACAACCTATTTCAGACAGGTGCATTGAACTCACTTCTGCCACACGGAGCCTCATTAAGTGGCCATCATGACTGGTCAGGCTTAATTGCTTTACACCAGGATAGTTCTCTGTCATGATTTAAATCCCTGGTAAAGCAGCTGACCCCAATTCTCAGGGTGATTTGATTCACCCTTGACTTGGAAAATGAGAGCAAGCTGAGAGTTTGCTTTGCACATTTTAGCATCTGGTTAAAAATGTGCACACTGGTGAGTTGCGCAGGAAACAAGTCATTGGTAACAGCACGTCAGAACAGTGAATGACAACTTCTATTCAATTGTTTATCTTAGCTAATATGTTTCAATAATCATAGAATTGTTCGAATTATGTTGAAGGCGACATGTTTATAAAACCGAGTTATGCTATAAAATAATCATTTATGAATTCATTGTTGTTTACAATTAGAACAAAATTTAGAGAATCAGATTAACAATGCGATTATGTTCAAATTCAAATGCCAAGTCCTTTTGGCTCTGATTGCTTATACATCTGACCAATATTTTGGGGGCATGTTGTTGTTTCTGTGTAATATAATAAAGATGTTAACACAGGTGAATTTTAGATTTCTGAATTCAGTGCTATATTGCTATAGCGCCTTGTTTCCTGGTTTATGATGAGAAACAGCACAGTACACGGATAAGAATATGAAGTTTTGAGCTGGACTCTTTGAATTTTGGCTCTGTGACTTACTGGCTGTGTGCTCTTGGTCAGGTTAATCAACCGTTCTGTACCCCGCTTCCTCATCTGTCAAATAGGTGTAGTAATGGCACCTACTTCCTAGGGTTGCTGGAAAGATTAAGTTGGTGAATAGATCTATGAGGTTGGACAGTTAAATTCGTGAACTCATCCTAGAAAAATTGCGACATACCTCACTGCTGAATATCACTATGGTCACCTTCAAAGTACAGTCCTTTGGAAGCTATTCACTGACGCCAGTGTCTACACTACCCTTTAAAGCAATTTTGGTGCTCTTTTTCTAGAATGGCCTTCAGAGCTGTCGTTGTATAAGGGCGGACAACTAAGTTTGCAAACTCATCCTAGAAAAGGTGCTTTGAAGAGTGGACTAGGAACTGGCGTCATAGGGGGAGTGGTGCTTTGAAATTGATTGTAGTGGTATTCAGCAATGGGACAGGTAGCATTTTTTCTAGGACAATTTTGTGAACTTAATTGTCTGACCTTGTGCAATTCTTATAACTCAATGCATATTTGCTATTGTCGTTGCTCATTGCCGGAGCATACTATAGCCTTAATAGCTGTCTGTATGGTGGGGGCATCCAGGTATGTCTTTTTCTATGACTACCAGCATAGAGTAGTCTGGACTTACAAAATGCTGATCAAATGCTAATCAACCGCTTGTCCTTCTGACAATGATTTGTCCAATCTGACTGTCTTTAAAATTGGTATTTAGAAATCTGCATTGTGTTAAAGTTTGTACCAAGGTGAAGCACTTACTGATGAGTTGATCCATTCCTTTATGCTAACGCCTTATGATGGCTAAAAGAATCACAAACTATTACATCATTCGTTCCCCGCTGATACTGCCTCTAGTACACTACTGATACAATTCAACAAAGAATAGTGGGGCTGTTTCAATGGCTTAATTTTTCCTTGTACCATAAAGTAAATTTATCTTTTGATCATATATTCTGATTGGAAGATACTCTTAGAATGGGAATTATAATGACACACAAAGCCACACACACACACTCAAGTATGCTTTGAAGGAAGTAAGCAGTTTTTCAAGACAATGCAATTCAGATGGGTCGCAGCTTTGCCTTCATCCAAATAAGGATTTGCCATATCCTGGATGCCAAGAGGATGAAGAGATGAATCTTGAGAAATTGGTACAAGTTGCTGTTAAAAAATGATCCTCATTTTTCATTAAGCTTCTAGTTGCTGTATAATTCTAGGGGTTGTTATGCTCAGACTGAATTTGGAGAATTTGACAACCTTCTCCATAAGAAGGGGACTCTCTGACAGCCTTATAATTAACTGGATGATAAAGCAAAGGTATGCTGAGATTAACAAACTCGATTCTGGCTATCAAAGAAGGGAGGGAGGGAAAAGGGGGAACACTTCTGTTTTGCATTTTGATCAGCTCAGGGAGCTTCCCTTTAATTGGAGGACGGATGAAGCAAAAGAAGGTCTGAACAACTTAGAGCGTAAATGACTATTTTTGAAAGACAACTTCAAAAAGAAGACAGTTGTGTTGAGTAATCTTGGGAGCCTTTTTTTCTGGCATCCAGAAATTAACCATATGTGCAATTCCACAGGTTAATGACTTTGATTTCTTTTTACCGTCTCCCCACCATTAGATTTGACAACAAGTATGGGGGTTATGTTCTACAGAGGTTATCTTCCAGCATGTTGCAATCAGGGTGGGTTTCATAGGTGTGTAACCCATGCACTCCCACCCTGTGAAGACTCAGCATGGTGCCACACATGCCTAAATGTTCTACTTCACTATCAAAATTTTTAATCGTGTTTGAACCAGGGGTCCCACATTCATTTTGCCCCAGGCCTCACAAATTAAGTAGCCAGAGAAGGTTGTGCTCAACTTTTGAACAATATCAATTACATTTATTGCATACTTTTCCCCTAAGAAAATGAGAATAAATGTTTGCATGACAGAAGTGTTATTTTATTTTATTTATTTATTTATTTATTTTTTGAGATGGAGTCTCAGTAAGTTGCTCTCTATAGAGCACTGTGGCATCATAACTCACAGAAACCTCACAATTTGGGGCTTAAGCAATTCTCTTGCCTCAGATTCTCAAGTAGCTGGGAGGACAGGCGCCCTCCACAATGCCGGCTAGTTTTTGTTGTAGTTGTCATTGTTGTTTAGCAGGCTCAGGTGTATGCCAGCTCCCGTGTATGTGGCTGGCACCCTAACCTCTGAGCTATGGGCACAGAGCCAGAAATGTTATTTTAGAAATATCGAATGATGTATGTTTTCACATTTAAGCTGATTTCTCTCCTTATACCTTTTCTGCCATTAAGAGTGAGCCATGAAGCAGGAATTGGCTCAAGAGGGGTATGAACCAAGGGAAAGGGAGCTAAAGAAAACTCTGTCACTTCAGTGAGGGTTGGATTATGGGAAGATTAAAGTGTGAAGTAATTCTAGAAACATCTATGCAGACAAGAAAGGGCTCTAAGGGTGAGAGGACATAGGTTGGGGAAGGAGGATGACACCTAAAGATGTTTTAGCCTGTGTGTCAGAGCCTGTCTAACCTCATGGGGAACTGACGGGTTGGGAGGAGACAGGTCTCTGGGCTCCCCTTCCCATGCACAGGGTGTGCAGAAGATTCGGACAGTTGTGTGTGTCCATGGAGGGGATGCTGAGCTTCTGAGGGGCCCCTGAGTGGACGAAGGCTAGAGGTCAGAGTGAAGAGGTATGATGGACTCTGAGATGGGAGGCTGAGCATTAGGACAATGGGGAAGCCTGAATGCTACTCTGCTAGGGAGATTGGTGCTGGGCCACATACCTCAGTGGTCAGATCAGGGATTTTGGTTGTCAGATCTGTAGATAAGGGATCAGACCAGAGCAGGCACCCTCAGTAACAGCCACCAAGGATCAAGTGGGAAAAATATGGATTCTACATCATCTTCTCCATGATCCTGAGGAGCAGCTGAGAACTCAGGGTAGGACCTTGACAAAGAGATTAGCTGCCCAAAGGAATTCTTTGCAGATTGGATCCTTCTGAACATGTCAGATTTGTCTAAATAGATCTCACTTGCTCCCTTGTCTATGTACAGTCAAAAGGCTTATGGGGAAGATTAGATCTGTTATGAAAAATGACTACCTATAATTAAATAATAAATAAGCTATATTCTCTTTGGATATTTTGTGAGAACATGTGTAACCCTAAAGTATTGTTTTATTTTTAATGATGAAATTATGAATTCTGGTCTCTATTAGGTGTGTCTGGTAGACCTCTAGTAGTATCTCACACACATTATCCCATCTTCCCTTTTTCTCTTGTTCCCTTCCCTTTCTTCCCCTTCCCTTCTCCAGTACCCCTAATTCTGGAAATTACTCTGGATGCAAGTAGGAAGCTGGTAATCTTCATTTGTTCCTCATTTTTGAAGGTAAATTGGCTTTGATGTATTTGTTTGGAGGTGGACTTTAGTAGGGGAAAGATTGGCATATGTAAAGCTTTTTGTTTGTTTCTTCCAATTATTCCTTTAGTTACACACGCTGTTCAGTTGGGATAATATTTGTATGGTGTTTCACAAAACCACTGGTTCTCAAACTCCACTGCACATAAGAATCACCTGGGGAGCCCTTAAAAGTATAGATGTCCAGGCCTTGTTCCATTCCAATTAAATGAAAACATGGGGTGGGAGTAGACACAGGCATTAGGAGTCCTTTAAACTTCCCATGAGATGCCAGTATGCAACCAAGCTGAGAACAAAGTTGAAGATAGCTATGATTTCTAAACTCACTAGATTATCACACTTACCCATGGTCTCTTGTAGCTGTATAAATTACCTGGCCTCTTCCATAGAAATTTGGATTCAGCAGGTCTAAGTTTGGATCTCAGATTGAGTTTTTCTTTTATTGTTTTAGGTTAATTTGAGGATACAAGGAATTGGGTTATAATGTTTGCATTTTTTAGGTAGAGACCTTCTTGTAAGATTGTATATTTTTAACAGAGAGGGTTGCTCAGTTGTGTAACATAATGACTAGAGCATTGTTAAATTCTAGTAGCCCCCTAGAAGGTTGTTTAATTTTTTTCCCCCCAAGATTACTTATCTATGTGGCATAGGAGTGGAGGAAGCAAAAATCCAACTGATGGATGCAGTTTTTCATCAGAATAATGCAGGACATGGTGGTGAGAGAATTGAGTATGCTGCAAAGAAGATGCCTGCTTTGGTGTGGGAGATGCTTTAGTTACGTATTGCCACAGTCATGCTGTGTAACAAACACATGTAACAAACTCCATACTTTAGAAGGCTTCTATTGCTCTATCTGGGAAACAGGTGGGTGACTCTACTGGTTTTTCCTGGGCTTGTTCACATGTCTGGGATTTGCTGCCTGCCATCTGGGTCTGATGTCTTCAGCTGGGGTGACAGAATCAATTTATAAGGGTGAAGCAAAGTTACATAGCAGAGAGTATGGACAAAGGCAAGACAAACACTTGGGCCTATTTTTGCATCAACCACAGTAGCTTTCAATGAATTTTTCACTTCTTTCAAAAGCACACTTTTGTAAGGGAGTACTTTGTACATATAAGACAAAATATGGGGGAAAAGTTATTCAGATCTTTTTTTCCTTAAAATGCTCACTATTAGTCTTATCAATATCTAATAAAGACATTCTTGATCATCATAAATCACTAAACAATGAAATCAAGTAATACTGTTTTTTTTCATTATTCCTCTTTATAATGTCCATATATATTTGTGGTCTATACATACATATTTTATGGATCTCAATTATAGTTCATTCAACATTTTCAAGATATAAAATGTGAGAGTTAAAATTAAAGTCTGTCTCTCTAAAACCATTCTTGGTATTAAGTTTCCTTCAGGACATTCTTTTTTGATAAAAAATGAGTTAAGACATTCAAAAGGACTTTGTACTTGTCTTCACTATGTAAGTGCCTGGAGTGAACTTTTTCTTGACTCAAGATAAATTGTTAATTAGTTCAAAGTACACCAGAGATATGATATTGGAATCCCCTGATGGTAAACGTTTCTTAAAACACTAGTTATTGGTCTTTGTTAGATTTATGGGAGGAGGACAGGCAGAGTTTTAATGGATTACAAAGCTAATGTTGAACCATTTAACAATAGTTGGCTACCAAACAAAAAACATCAATATTTCTTCCATCAGAATTTCTGAAAGTGTACTATCTCATCTTAAGACATATTCTTT
The DNA here is from genome assembly GCA_963574355.1 of Loris lydekkerianus. Taxonomy (NCBI): domain Eukaryota; kingdom Metazoa; phylum Chordata; class Mammalia; order Primates; family Lorisidae; genus Loris; species Loris lydekkerianus. The sequence continues at coordinate 3,766 of CAUYPK010154489.1, read as the reverse complement.
TTGACCCTCATAGGCACATTTAACTGACACTTTCTGGGAGCCTATTATACGTTTTCATAATATCTTACCCTTTTTACATTATAGACATTGTACATGGCAGAAATTTCCAGAAAGATGGGTGAGTGGTGCAGAGGAGCAGAGGCTGCCTGAGCTGCCCGCAGCTATGCTCTTTTCTGCTACTACATTGGCCTCAACCTGCTCATTGGCTATAGAAAACAGTAAAAGAAACCACTTACCATGATGTTTGGGTATAAAACTCAATGACACCTAAATTGAAGAAGGGTTAATGGAGACTGGCCTTGAAGAGCCACCCTGATAAAAATCCATTGAAGGAGGCAAGTTTAAACATATTTCTCAAGCTTATAAAGTTCTCTCTGATGTGAAGAAAAGGCAATTATTAGATGACAAAAGAGGAGAACAGGTGATTAAAGAATGTGGAGCAGGTGGTGGTTTTGTCTCTCCCCTGGACATCTTTGATATGCTTTTTGGAAGAAGAGGAAGGATGCAGAGAGAAAGGAGAGGTAAAAATGTTGCATATCAGCTCCCAGTAGCCACAGATTTACATGATGGTGCAACAAGTAATCTGGCTTTGCAAATGAACATGATTTGTGACAAATGTGAAGATGGTGAGAGGTGCTATCCCAAGTACCCAGATGCTGGAATGCAAGTAAGAATTCGTCAGGACTCGGCATGATTCAGCAAATTCAGTCTGTGTGCATGGAATGCTGAGGCCGTGTAGAATAGGTTAGTCCTGAAGGTATGTGTGAAGGTTGCAGTATTAGAAAGATAAGTCAAGAGAAGAAGATTCTAGAAGTTCAGATTGACAAAGCCATGAGAGATGGCAGAAGATAACATCTATTGGTGAGGGACAGTAAGAGCCAGGTCTGGAGCAAGGATACATCATCACTGTGTTAGATTGAAGGACCATGCTGACTTCACCTGACAAGGAGGAGACATGTATGTGTTCATACAACTATTGAAGTGTCATGCAGTTTCCAAAAGCTAATGTCCATTCTCAACAATGGAACCACAGTAATCACCTCTCATCCACATCAGATTGTCAAGCACAGAAATATCAAATGTGGGCTACATGAAGGCCAATTTATTGTAGATCACACAAAAAGCATTGCCAAGTCATTGAATTTAAGGAAAACTTTACTGAGAATGTCTTTCTTTCTCCAAATGGACTCTCTTTGCTGGAAAAACTCCTTCCTAAGAGGAAGGACATAGAAGAGTCTGAAGAAATGGATCAAGCAGAACTGGAAGGAAGTCTGGAGAATCCTTGAAGAACTCAAATTAGACCTCTCACTTGGTCCTGCAATCCCATTACTAGGCATCTACCGAGAAGAAAAAAATCTTTTTATCATAAGGACATTTGCACTAGACTGTTTATCGCAGCTCAATTTATAATTGGCAAAAAGTGGAAACAGCCTAAATGCCCAACAACCCAGGAATGAATGAACAACCTGTGGTGTATGTATACTGTGGAATACTATACAGCCATTAAAAAAGATTGAGACTTTACACCTTTTGTATTAAGCTGGATGGAGATGGAACAAAGCATCACAAGAATGGATAAGCAAGAATCCATCGTACTCTATTTTAATATGAAGGCAGTGGATGAGGTAATACAAGGGGTGGGTGGGGAATGAGCAAGTGGAGAGGGGAGGAGGGAGGCGGATGAAGGTCATGGTGTATGGTGCACCTTGTGGGGGGAGGACACAATTATAAGAGGGACTTTATCTAACAAATGCAATCAGTATAACCTAATTCTTTGTACCCTCAATAAATCCCAAACAATAAAAGAAAAAAGAAAAAAGGAATACAGTGTGGTTATAGTGGGAAAGAAATGCAGTGTGGTTACAGTGGGGAGGCATATGAGGGAGATAAGTGTATGAGCACGGTGTCCAGTGTCCAGCCTTTTAATGGGGCCATGCTGCTGGCTTTTTATGTGCAGGCATAAAAAAAGTCTCATCATAGTATGCTCACTACATGCTATTGTTTTTGTTGTTTTGAAAGTTAAAGGAAGGTCAGGGTTGGTGGCTTATGCCTGTAATTCTAGCACTTTGGGAGGCCAAGGTGGGAGGATCACTTGAGGTCAGGAGTTTGAGATTAGCCTGAGCAATGTAGCAAGACACAGTCTCTATAAAAAGAATGGAAAAATTAGCTGTATATGGTGGCACATGCCTGTGGTCCCAGATACTCAGGAGGCTGAGCCAGGAGGATCCCTTCAGCTTAGGAGTTTAAGTTGCAGAAAGATATGATGGTGCCTGGGTAACAGAGGGAGACCTTGTCTCACAAAACCAAACCAAACCAAACCAAACCATGTTAAATGAGAATAAGCACAAATACAAAAGCTCTTACTTTGCCCTGTAAGTATGATGACCTCAGTGCACAAGTTTAATACCTGCAAAGATTTCTTTTAAAAATGTTCCCCTAGCATTGATACCAAGCCAGAACTTGCAATTGATTTAAGCTGCATCCATGGACAAACTTAGTGTGAAATGCTAGGCATATGTATTGGCTTCAGAGTATGATCCTTCATTATTATTGAGCTAGAAAATTCAAACTCTGTATTTAACTGGCAATAACGAAAAAAAAAAAACAACACATCAATTTGTAAAGAAGTCTTGGTTTGTATAGTTATTTGTATCAAGTGGGACTCATTATGATTCTTTTGCCCCAACTGTTTTTTGAAAACAGCATAGTATATAATTGAGCTTGTGGTGTCAGAGATAGAAAAAAGGGGTTGATCGTAACATGCATCTTCTTGAGGGATTGTACTTCCAGAATTGCATCCCCTTCTGCCGTACCCTCTCTCTCTCTATTGACCAGTCCTCATTATTCCCTCCCCCACCTTCTTTTGGACTATGACAAGCCCCTGAATAGTGATTTTCACAGCTGGGTAACTTAGAAGCTAAAGTGCAAAGGCCTTTACATGGAGAAGTAATTTGCACAAATAATATAGGAAGGTGTGGTACAGCCTGACTTTAAACCATTTACTTGTGCGCCAAGGTAACTATAATTTAATATTGGTAGTATAACATGTTACGATAAATTGCTTTAATTATATGTTTAAAAGCCTCCTCCTTATGTTGACATGCTTGAATCTGTATATCAGAATTTATGCGATTCTCAAAATGTATGAATATCTCCTTAATATACTGATTACAAAGTGAAGGAAGGAAGGCATGAGGGAAGGAATGAAGGAAAGAGACAGAGAAAGAGAGAAAGGAGAGAGAGAAAGGAAAGAAAAGAAAGAAAGAAAGAAAGAAAGAAAGAAAGAAAGAAAGAAAGAAAGAAAGAAAGAAAGAAAGAAAAGAAAGAAAAAAGAGAGAAAGGAAGAAATTGCTAGCAATTTTTGGTGTGATTTGACTCATGTTCCCTCCCCTGCTGGACTGAGAGATTCACGTGGGCAGAGTGTGCTGCCAGGAGTCTCAGCTGCTGGCACTGAGCAGAAGCTCAGTTAATACTGTTGCACAAACAGGCCAATGAAGAGATCCTTCACGAGGACAAAATAGGTAACTGTCTGCCTTGACTGATTTAAAGCATCCTGGGAGATTCATGGCTGCTTCTAAACGCCTCTTTGGGTGGATCCCCACAAAGATTAGCTGTAATATTAAGCTCTGGGACCATTTGAGAGGAGACTTGTTGCTTAGGAATTTCTGAAAAAGATGCAAAACCTTTTCCCTGGCCCCAGGTACTCCGTTTACTGGGGGGGGGGGCGGGGGCGGGGGGGGCGGCGCGCCCCGGCGCGGGCGCCCCC